>LWCB01015850.1:0-10217 GCA_001630525.1 Coelastrella sp. M60 | reverse complement strand
TAGCTAGGCAAGTGACAGATCTGGCTGAACAGCACTGACTGTTCCGAGGCGTGGCATTTTCGTCAACCAAGGTCTCTTGCAATGGCCTGGGAAGTTCATGCCTATCATGTCTAGTGGGCAGGACTAGCTTTCACTGATGTGCATGCGCAGTCAGGCAGGCGGGCTGGTCGCAGTCTTTGACCTGTTTTCAGTGCATTGCTAGAAAGTTTGACCAGCAACAGCTCCGACAATATGCCAAGGTGCCTCTGTATCTTGCTGTGTGTACAGGGCAACGCCCCTTCCGGCCCAACTCAACAATCCTGCTGCAGCGGAAGCAGGCATTGCAACATCACTTGGACAGCCACTGGAGTTGCTTTTAGAGATCTGCAACAGAACAGGGGGAGAGCTACCACAGGTTCAAGGCTGGATAGCTGCGGCCAGCAACAACATCTTGCAGTGCTCTATTGCCCGCCACTTAACAGCACACCCAGATAACCCAGTGGACAATGCTCTACGCCGTCCAGCAACGGTCAGCTTTGATGGAAGCAGCGCAAATCCCTCGAATATCAGGGTTGACGTGGTGCTGGTTGGAAAACAGCAGCAGCAGCAGCAGCAGCAGCAAACACCACCATTTACTCCATTGATGAAAGGTCCACCACTGGCTGTTGGTGAATATAAGAGGCCCCCCATTCTGGCACGCCCTCCTGTTGCTGGCGCTGATAAGTGGGAACCAATTGAATTGGTGCAGGGTTTCCATGACAGAGATGGCGCGGCAGTTCAGGTGGTGGGCCAGGTGAGGTATGACCAGGCGCTTGCAGTCAGCTTACCTCACATATTGAGCACCTACGACTGTGTAGTTCTTTGTAACATGACCTCGTCGTCTCCTTTGGGCTTGACTGGACTTATCGCCAACTTGTGTCAACATCTCAGTCTTGTGTTTCTCTGTGCAGCTGTTTACGTACTTGTTGTTATATGGGCTGCAATTTGGATTTATCAGCTGCTACTTCTGGACTTGGGTGTGTCATCTTAGCCCTGACAGGTGAGTTGGCTTGTTATGCAGGTTGCCGATGTGCTTGGCAGTACTGTGCCAGAGCAGCATGATTATGGACATACGTTGCCCTGCCGCTGTCAACCTTGGCTTGGTGATTCTGACATGCTAAAGAATGCTCAAATTGTGTGCTAGACAGTGGCCGAAGCCTTGCACTGCACATCATTAGGTTCCAGTAAGCTACCAACTCTCAGTCTAGGGATGCAAGTCGCTTGAGGATGCCACCTTCCACCTCACTACGTCGTCTCCTTCTGCAGGATGACAATGTACATATCTCAACCCATATCGCACAGCACGAAGAGCACCAATCTGCAGCCTGCCGTCACTTTCATGGGAGCTGTCCACTGGGTTCAAACCATGGGCCTCAGGACATTTGATGAGCGAGTGGACAACA
This sequence comes from Coelastrella sp. M60, assembly GCA_001630525.1. NCBI lineage: Eukaryota > Viridiplantae > Chlorophyta > Chlorophyceae > Sphaeropleales > Scenedesmaceae > Coelastrella > Coelastrella sp. M60. The sequence continues at coordinate 8,796 of LWCB01015850.1, read as the reverse complement.
TTGCCCTTGGGAAGCTGAAGAGAGTTAAACAGCTGCTCACAGAACACCCGCCCAGCCAGGCAGGATCGCAACCGCCCCCAAGCGATGACCCCTCCGACCCTGACTATGAACCTGGCGCTGGCCCTGGCAGGTCCTCCAGGTGAGCGGTAGGGTGTGGGTATATCAGCAAGGCAAGCAGGGGTTGTAGGCAGTTGTCTCAAGGACGTGGTATTAGTCAGCGCATGGTGCTGTGGAGTAGTGCATTACAACAACAAGGGGTCCGTTTCCTCAGCATGTATAGTAGCATTCAAGCACAGTATGGGTCTTATTGGGTGCGTAGTTGACTGCCAAATCGAGAACAGCAGATGGTCAAGCTTGGGTTACCAGGTGCTGCTTGTAGTGCACAATCCCCTTTTCTGCACTCTAGTTGCTTGAAGGCCGTAAAAGGCTGGGTGTGTGTAGTAGGCATTGATGTATCATGATACCGCCTCCCGGAAAAAGCCATTGGTTTTTGACTGCTTTCTGCTTCCTTTGCAGAAGAGGAGATGGCCACCACAGGGCCAAGAGGCACAAAGGGGACAGTGGTGCTGGCTCAGTTGGCAAACAATGCATCAATCACATGATGGCAGCGGAAGCCGGCTCCAAGGACACACGAGAGACAGCAATATGCAGCTGTCAACAGCACCAGATCTGTTGCAGCTAAGGGGGCTTATCTGCAATGGCAGCTTAGGGTTGGTCATGCGTGGTAGCTTCAATGGCCGGCCTGCTGTTATCAAGTTATATGGCCCAGACAGCGCTGGGGTGGTTGCTTGCCGTAATGAAGCCAGTGTCTACGGTGAGATGTAGCACAAGAACTCATGCTCCGCTGCTGTTGAGGACACTGGTGTTACCGTTGCTGCATCTTGCGTATGGAAGGTGTCTTGTCAGTGCATCTTTTCACACTCGTGGCAAAGCCATTTTGATCATGGCGAGTTGGGTCCCCTCCCAAGGGCATCCCCTTTCCCAGAATGCTCGCGCTGACTAGTTGATATAGAGCTGGCAGCATATGGTTGGTCTGACACATTGTGCGGGTTATTTGTCCCAATTGTTTACAGGTGCTCTACAGTCACTCCAAGGCACAGTGGTGCCACAGTTGCTTGGTTGGGGTCAGCTACCGGTTGGGGTGTGTTACCTAGCCACAGCTCTTGTAGATGGCGCACCTCTGTCCAGTTTACGCAGGTCACAGCAACCGGTCGCAGCAGCAACAGCAGCAGCAGTACGAAGCGCGTTGCAGAAGATCAGCAGTGTGCAGCCAGGGTTCCTGCATGGTGACCTGAGGCTAGCAAACATCCTGCTGTTGCGTGGTACCCAGGATTCAGCAACCCCAACAGCTATGTTCATAGACTTCGCCACTTCCAGGCTCAATGGCTCTCGTTTTGAAGTCCGGATGCAGCGGCGGGAGCTTAAGGTCTTGTTGTCCCGGACATCTTGAGGTGCGCTGTTGGGACCTGAGTTCCTATTCAGTTGCCACGTGCATACAAATTGAGTCATGCAGCAGCTGGCAGCTGTTGAGGCGCATGCGTTATGTGCAGACTGGCTGGTCACTTCTCCAAGCCACATGCCTGTGCACGGGGCAACATGGTCTTGCTCATACATATGGCACACATTCACATGTATTGCATGATTGGTTGCAGGCTCTGGGGTCTCACATCGTCTAGGTTTGCTGGTGGAGGTAGCCATTGATCAGGTCACACGGTGTCTCAGCTGTCAGATCTAATCAATCCGCAGGAAGTGTGTGTCGGCACCACAAACACTTCCCTGGCGGTATGGGGCACAAGGAAGGTCAGGTGTACCTGGCTAGCCCGTATACAGCAGCTACTAGCGCTCTCAAGGGTATCTGTGTGATCCTCAGCACATGTGAGCGGTGCTACTGGTACTACTGCCCTGGTGGGGCTGCTTACCGGGATGTTGTTGTTTTGTTTTCTGTTTGTTTGAAGCGATGCAGCTGGTAACTGGTAGTGATGGGGGAATCATGCGTCTGCTGTGCAGCAGTCATGACTGCTGCTGCTGATCAGACTGGTTTGTGACCATTCACCTTGAGTCAATGACCCATTGCTGACAACCATGTCTTGCAACATAATCGCATGTATCAGCAACATCGTAGTGTTGCATCAGCTATGCTTGCACAAACCAACAACATCTCGAGTCGAGCAAGATTATACAAACATATATACATAAGATTGTCTCAAGTACACTTGCCGCAGACACCATACTGTTCAAGAGCTGACCTGGTGGTTTGGAGATGATGCCTGCCTTCCATAACATGTCAAAGGCATAAGAAACGATAGCAGCATACACCACACCTCTGTACGAAAAACAACTTGTGATGTAGCCCGCCTTGCAGTGCAGCAGTGCACTGCGCGTTGATGGCCAGCTGCCGCTCCCTAGCACCTTAATCTATGATACTGAGAGTCAAAGGAGAGTCAGCTATATAGCCTCAACCACTGTATAACATACCTCAGCACGCAACAGAGGGGTGCCAATTCAGTTGGGCCCCAACTGGAACATACTGGCACGTTGGCACGCATGTGCGAAGCTGTGATCAGAGAGGGGCACCAGAGTAATCAAAGCAACGTTGAGGCTCATTATTGCTTGAAATCAAACACGATGAAGGGGCCTTGGCAGGGAACGGAGTACGCCCGGCACCAACTCTGAGGGTCCGCAGGATGCGCGCACACAAATGTATTTGCACAATGCAAATGCGATAACAGGCTTTCTGCTGTGCCTGGCGCCTGGTATGCAGGTGTACAGCAGGGCTCGATCCGGGACGCGCGGTCGATTGGCTGTCTGCATGCCAATGGGCTGATGATCAGATAAAAGCAATCTACAACTGAATTCTCAGCAATGATGAGAACGTAGCTGTAACAGGCGTGCCCGCTTGACATCTTGGTGACTAGTTGGCAGCTAGATACCGGAAGTCAGTCTCTGGTGTACAGCCCCGGCAACAGGATGGGAGTTTTGATTTCTATGAAGCCCTCCAGGCAGTCGGATCGTTTGGTCGCTGACAGCGACGAGTTGTGCTGGTCAGCTCAACGTTCTACATCCCCAACGCTTTTGCGCTACTGTTGATGACATTTGCATGCATAGACCCTATCAGCAACCGTTCTTGGACATGTGTGGACTCTGATGATGCATTATGCAAAACGGTATGGCTTTCCAACAATCCAAAGGATAGATTCTGTTCACTGCCAACCTCCTCTTGGGCGTGGACCAACACAGGTAGGCGTGATTTATCTGGGGCTCTGCCCAGTTCGGGCAGGAACCTGATTCGCCTATAATCACCAGTATGTTTGCATCTGCAGATAGCCTTATCGCTCACTTCAACCTTGTATGTGGAGATGCATGGAGGTCCAGCTCCTGAACAGCTTCATCTTTGCTGGAGCCTTTCTGGGGTCTGGTTTCTTCGGTTGGATGTCAGACAGATACTGACGCAAGCTGCCACTTCACAGCCACAGGCATCACCGCAGGACTGTTGTTTGCAACCAGCGCAGCACCCAATTATGCTTTCCTGGCTGTCATGAGGGCTTTGACTGGCTGCGCTTCAGCTGGACAGAACCAACTGTTCCTTGTATGCACAGAGGCGACGGGGCCCAAGCACAGGGTAAGCACTATGGTTGGTATGTACGTTTCTTGCCTACAAGTGTCTTCTCATCTCTGTTGCATGGGCACAGCCCTGTATGTATTTTCTGGAGGTAAATGTATGCAGTTGGCCGACCATCGTGTGACCTGATTGAGTTGCTGGTGTGCTTGTGTAACTCTTGCAGGGTACTGCAGGCATTGCCACCCTAGTCATCTTCACCGTAGGCGAGTTCCTTTTGTGTGCTGTGGCTTACACACTCCCAAACTGGCGATACCTGACCCTGGTCGCCGCAGCCATCAACACAGCAGCACTCCTCCTGTACCCCTTAGTGCCTGAGTCGCCCAGATGGCTGCTGTCCCGAGGCAGATATCAGGAAGCAGCGCACATTCTGCGCAACATCTCCATCAGCAACGGCTTCAACCTGCCAACAGACCCACTCATGTGCAGTACCTGCAAAAGCAGCGGCACTAGTGATCTGCACAAACAAGGGCAGTCTTCTACTGTTGCCAGTGTCATGGTCCAGTGTGTGGTGGACACCAGTAGTGATGCTTCTAGTGAGACATCTGCTCAAGCAGACAGCCAGGACCAGACTGTGAGCATCCTGCAGTTCTTCAAAGTTCCTGCACTGGCTGTGATGTTTTTGGTGCTGGTGGTGGCCTGGTTTGGACAGTTTCTGGGCTACTATGGCATTGCTATGGGCAGTGGAGCCTTGCCAGGATCTATGTGAGTACGGCTAGTGCTTGATCTGTGAACCTATTCTGCCTGATGTCATCAGCTATCGCCCATACAGCTGTTTAGGCATCAGTGCAGCAGGCATCAGTGCAGCAAGCTATGGTAACTGCCAGTAAGCATAATGGGTCAGCTTGATCTGTTCATCAACGATCGAGGGCATGCTGTCACCTGCTTGAAGCTATAATACAGCATGTCATCTTGTTTGTTATGTCAACATTGTGCAGATATGTCAGCTTCACCCTGGGCACAGCAGCTGAGCTGGCTGCAATCCTGGTAGCCGGATGTTTGGTAGACAGGGCTGGCCGCCACAATGTTGTGTCCATTGGCATGCTTGTTGGAGGTGCTGCTTGTATGGTGTGTGCGATGATCACAGGCCAGACAGAGGTTGCAGTGCTGGCAGCTATCGGCAAGTTTGGAATATCAGGTGGGTCACGATATCCTTGCACACAAGCGGCAACTGCTGTAACGGAGTTGGTGTTGTAGTTTTACCCTTGATATCATCATGATTCCATGATCATGATGGCTGCTGTTAAAAGCAGCCTACTGTGCAGCACTTGTCTGGCAGGTTGTTCGCGCACACTTGGCTAGCAGCGTTGCAGGGCTGCAGATGGATGGCAGATTGTGGATGGATTGCACAGCAGGCCATAGTGCTGGTTGTTGATCCACTCTTACATGCTTCCCACATATCTGTGTGCATCTTGTCTGCAGCTGCCATGGCGGTCTGCCCCATCTTCTCATCAGAGCTGTTTCCAACAGTTGTGCGTGCGACTGCCCTCGGCCTCCTGCACCAAGTTGGCCGTAGTGGCTCCCTTGCTGCACCCTTCCTCTTGATGCTGGGCGCCCAACTTGGCCTGCAGTCGGCTATCTTTTTGCCCATGTTGGCGTTTGGGGCCATGGCACTGCTGGGTGGGGCTTTGGTGTTGTTGTTGCCAGAAACCAAGGGGATGGACATGCCTGAGACACTCAAGGTTAGAACAATACATTGAGAATTGCTTATGTCATAGATGTCATGGAGCAGTCCGGATGTTCTGTATGTGGTGAGCTTCAATGTAGAAACCCTGCTAACTGCTGCTGCTGTTGGTGTTGGTGTTACGCTTTGCTGCAGCTGCTGCTGCTGCTGCTGCTGCTGCTGCTGCTGTGTGCACCAGCATTGTGTGCTTCTGTATGTAGCATTGATTCATACTTTCTCTTGGTGTGTGTGTCTGTCAGGTAAGCAAGCAGGCGGAATTTGTTGATGCTGCTTGTGCTGGCTTGACTACCACTGGCAAATGACTTTTGTGCTGTTGTCTCTGCTGCATGACAGGATTTGAACAAGCTTCAGACAGTCTTCTCAGCCAAGCCATGGTCACACGGCTTCTGGAGCACTATCAAGTTCCTATTCAGACGATCAGCTACAGCTGAGGAGTCACCTGCTTTCAGCTGCAGTGTTGACGATATTGTCGCCCATCAACTGAATCAGGCAGAGAAGGGGTGCCATGCGCAAAAGGATACAGACTGTGTTCAAACAGATGAGGCCTCTTGCTATGCAGCTGATGTCACCAGCCTGCAGGCAAACTGCCATAATGACACCATATGTGACACTGTCTGCAATTGTGCTATCAAACGCAAACAGCTTTCACCAGCTGGCAGTGACGACACAGAGGAACAAAGTGAGAAGTCCATACACGCCCTGGGGCTGCAAATACAAGTGATCGTGTCAACAGCAGGCGACCACCCACAGGCTGCTAATGGTGGTCCAAAGTGAGCGAGTGAAAGATCTGGAACAGTTCTGTCAGTCAGAGAGGATATGTCTACAAATGGTCAATATCTGCCAGGGTTGCTTGGCAGTCAAAACAAGAATTTGGCCTGGCCTGTGCCCAGTGTGCGAGCCATTCCTTGAACACATTCAAGAAGGTGATTTCTTTACCCACAAGCAATCTATATCATACAGTAACTATGATTATCATACCCACAAACAATTGATACAGTAACAGCAGTGAGATAGTGCCAGCACAATCAACCAATATGTTCTTGTTTGAGGCTCTTTACCAGTGTCTTTTGGCAGTTGAGTTTCTTATAGTGTAGTGCCAACATTGGTATTGCAGCAGATCAGTGGTTGCGGGACTGTGGTTTTGCAGGGCAATGCGCATATGCCATCCAGTATCAGTCACAGAAACCGTTGATGGTGCTGCAGTCAGTTCTGATCTGTTTTCTGACTTGTCTAGCTCGTCAGTGCATGCCATCAGTGTGCATAACAGCTCTACATATTCTTACCATGCCATATTTGTATGCATCCTGGACAAAGCCAAGGACTGAGACAGCTTCAGCAAATCAGTGATTGTTTATAGCTCTATATGGAGCTTCAGCAGGTAGTGCTTGCAGTATTGCTACTGTGGGTGTCTCTTACATCACAATATTCAGACCCATTGATGTACTCACACCACACATATGATGTTACAGGTTCTGATATACAGAACCAGTATAAACGTCTGTTATGCATGTTATATCAAATCATGGTGTGTGGTGGAAATACCCGTGGCTTTGTTTTGCAGTGTTTAGCGTGAGTGATCTGATCTGGCTGGCTTACTATCGTGTGTTAGGTATGTCATTCTTCGAGAGTGCTGCGCCATTGTGATATGTATTCATACGGTGCCAAGTATGTGCCAGTGCGCCCGTGGGTATGTGCCAAGTAGCTGTCTGGGCATGTGTGCAAGTACCCCAAGGATGTGCGGCTTTTGGGGGCGATGTTGTTTTTTACACGTAGAATCCACAAAATATACTATGTATCAATCTATCCATCAGTTGACTTTGACATAAGTGTTGTCGGCACAAGGACAGCTTGTGTTTCTGCACACGAGTTGTCTCATGCCATGGGTTGATTGAGTGGATGGATGTAACATTCTCAGGGCCAAAGACATGGTGTTCTGACTCTGCTGGTGATTTGCCGAGTTGGTTGACAAGTGGTGCGATGCAGCCGAGTGATGTTGCTGCTGCCTGGCAAATCATACCATCGCCAACGTTGTTGTTAACAGGGTAGGGTGGCAGACCAATTGTGAGCCTACCTAAAAGTGTGTTATAGGTTTGGCTGTCTGGGCTGTAGTATGCAACTTGGCACTACTACATCTTGTAAGCTATTTGTGAGCATGTAGCCATACAGCATACAATCATCTTATCATACCTGCTTCGATATGCGCTGGAGCTGCCATGAACACGTGGTGAGGTACAAACAGCAGCTCTTGTTGTCGTATGCCATGTCTGCTGCACTAGTGTATGTCAACCGGTCGTAGTTTTGCCTGCTGCTACCCTGTCTGCTCAGAGGGGTATGGCGACATGCTATGCAGTTCGCGGAAGCTAGCTGGTGCTTCACAGCGCTATGTTTTGATGCAAGGTGGGGCATTGGGGGTGAGAGTTTTCGCAAATGGCGAACATCCCGGGGTGCTTGCAGGTTGTATTAACGAAGATATGGTGTGATGGTTCTCATCTGCATTGATGTGCGGTCGGCGGTGCGTGGAGCTTTTATGGATGGTAACTCAGCTGAACATTTGATACTGGAATATTTGGTGAAGCCTTCTCCCCAAGAGATGTCGGCCATGAGCTATGACCAGCACTCTGGCAGAAACATAGCACAGGCCCTATGCCGCTGGTGTCAGTGGCTTGGCTAGGTGGATTGCAACTAGTAAGACAACGCGTGTGTTCAACACAAGTTGACACAGATGGTGGGCTATTACTGCAAATGCACACAATAGCGAACCGCAGATCGATTTGCAGCAACGCTGCAGCCTTTGTGGCATATGCTGCCACCTTTGTGGCATATGCATGTATAGAAGCCGCATCAACACCCTGATCTCGACTGGTGAACAACGATTGTGACGATTAGCTGTGTGACCGTCAGAGCACCGAAAGTCATGCCCAACATAGTGAAATGCAGTCTCTCAGGTTGAACCTGTGAGCAGGGTCAAGGGCTGTGAACAACAAGCACTGACGGGACAGCAGACTCAGGCTGACACTCAAAACCTATCTAAACCTCAGCCCAGTCAAAGTTTGTGGGATTCAGTGCCGGCAATGTCTGTGTTGCCGCAGAAATTGCTGCCAGGTATCAAGGATCAGCAAGCCATTGTCAAGTAGCCACTGGCAACTCATGTGCCCCAGTCAGAAGCATGATTTCGGTCCGGCGGGACGTTAAACACGTGGTCTACTGGTTAAGGCATTCGAATCTTAAAGACGTGCCGCGGTCTACCAAGGTCACTGGTTCGATCCTTAGCCGGAGCGTTTCTTTCCCTGCTTTGCGGGGTTACAGCCGGTGTAAACCGGAGGAAGGAAAAGCGCTCTTACCCAAGTTCCTGGCTCTGCTGGGGAGTAGATCGAAGCGATCTAGCAAACGCGATCGCCCTTGCTAAGATGTCCCCACCTGGGTTCGCCCCGTGCTCTTAGTAAGGTAGGGAGGGTGGTCTTGGGTGGTCTCCCCCTTCACAAGTGAGTTGGGATAG
>LWCB01015838.1:0-14845 GCA_001630525.1 Coelastrella sp. M60 | reverse complement strand
CACCCATCAGCACACCTTGCACAACCCCTGAAATTTGGAGTTGTGCCACTACCTGCATATGTTCGGTGATAGAAACAGACTGTTAGGATTCAGCCAGCAAAAGCAGCTGGTGGTAGTCGCTTGGGGTATCAGCAGCAATGCTGGCTATGTCTGTGAGACTGCTGAAGGGGCAGTGGCCGAGATGGTTGAGCGAGGCATGCAGTACCAGGCAGCGCTGTCAACAGGCTAAGGTCACATGCGATGTTGCACACCTGCTGCTTGCCCGAGTGCAGGAAGTGTCTTGCGCTAACAAGCATGTGATGTCCTGCGCTAACAAGCATGTAATGTCTTGCACTAACAAGCATGCAAAGTCTGTGTAACACATAGGAGGTCAAGAAATATGTTTGGAATATATAATCTGTGTACCAGCGGACGTACCTGGTGGGCAAACACATATGCTCCCTTGCTGCACTGTTCCATTTGTACAAGGTGGTTGTGGGTTCAGAGCACCGGGAGGCACAATGGGAAAGTTTGTACCAGGCTTCTTAGGCTTGCCAGATGCCAGTGAGGCATTCGCGTGCACACTTGTCGCATTGCTTGTGTGTATTGCATCTGCTGCTGCATCTGGTTCTGCTGTGCTGTCTGTGATGGCGGGGTCACTTGCGTCTGTTGTCAAGACATCCCATGAAGCCTGTTGCTGCACTTGTTCAGGTGTGAGATCCAATGATGCAGGATCGATGTCAAACATAAGGTACTGCACCTGACTCCAGCCATCAGCCGCAACATCCATTCCTGTGAAATTTGAGGTGTAAAGTGTGATAAGCTGCTCTTGTATCTGCTGTAACCTGTCCAGACTAAATCCTGCAGTTATTTGTGCTGCCTCAGCTTCTGCGTCTTCTGTTGCATCATCATATTCAAGAGCATAGCTTGGTGCAGTACTGCTCATGAAGTTCGGAGTCCCCTGTACTGCACGCGACTTTGCAAGCAGTCGGCGCCTTTTGTTTCGTTTCCTGCGTCTACTGCGCTTTGCTTCTGCTGCTGTTCCCTGCTGTGCAGATAGTCTGTGATACCACGACTGCTTAGCACTTGCTGCGGAAGCCAGCAGCTTCCTGAAAGGCTTGGTGAGAATAAACCAGTGATCCAGTATCTTCTTTGCGCCCTGCAACAGCGCAACCGCTCAGCCATATCCATGGTATTATACAGGCAGTATTCATTGCTTTCAGACTGCTGCTGATGACAAAGAAACCTTCTCTATCGAACATGCGTACATAATGTGCTGTTATGAAGTCAGTATGTCGTCAGTATACCTGCATTCTGCCTCCCAGGCCAGCATTGTCGAGTTGATCAGGCTCTGTCAGTGTGTTTTCTGTTGGATGCCCACCCCTGTGGCCTGAGGATCGATCCTGAGCAGAACTCATTGAATATAACTCTGTATACACTGCTGACTGAAATATCAGAAGTACAAAGAGCAATGTCTTCGCAGCACATCCGGGCTTCAGTAATACGGAACCGCTTACTGCCTCAGCCATGGTCGATTTCTGCTGCCCACGCACCTATCTATCCATGCATATCGCACGGAGCGATGCACGCCTACATCAACCATGCTTGATTTGATAGCTAACGCAGGTTACGGTGAAAAACACGGGTCCCAGTGCCGACCAGCTGAGTTTGAAACGTAACAAAACAATAGGTACATTGAGCCAGGCTTGGTTTAGGAGAATGCTTTTTGACCAAGCTCTGATCATTGTTGCAAACTGGAGCACCACTCCTGCACGGGCTTGGCTGGTCCTTCTCACTCCCGATCTACAGCCTCAACTCCCAAGACGTGCGCTGCTGAACCATCCCAAAATTTCCTGCGCTATTGCCTACTTTCTGATGCAAACGAGCGCACATCATAGCCACTCCTGCCGCTAGCTAGTGCCTTTGCTCTTGCAGGGCCAACCTTCTTGAGTATCAACCAAGCCAACTGGGGTGCATACTGCATCAGGTAGGCTGCATTTAAGGCAACATTCGGCAAAATGTGTCAACAAACATGCATCATCTAACACGTCAGCGATCGTTCAGTGGCAAATGTCCCAGAAGGCACACAACAGCACTCACAGCTTGCTGCACACACAGCTTGACAACACCCTTGACTGCAGCATGGCACTCGGACAGTAACCCACACAACAAGAGCTTTTGAGACAGCAGCGCATGCGACGTCACATACATGTCACGTTCTGCACCTGCACATGTCAATAGTCCTGTTGTTGCTTACCTAGTGTGAGGATGGGCTGCTTAGCCAGCCAGCACTCAGTAACTCCAGCAGCCATGGCGTTAGCTATCAGCTCAACAGCTACTTTCACATCCAAACGCTTCTTATCCTGCGGCTCTATGCGCTGTATGAGGCCTTTGGGTCCATACAGTACTCTAGGAGTATCTGCTGGTCCAGTAACAGGACCAGGGCACACAATGGTCACACCTATGCCCCTGCAGCGAGCGCAAGTTTGATGTAATGCAACGAAGGCTTGAGCAGACAAGTACTGCAGAGATTGCAACACATGTGAACCACCGAGGTGCACTGCAGGGTGGACGATCTGTTGCAAACAGCTGAGCGCCTTATGATGCCTGTTAGAATCTGTCGTCTGATGCAGCAATGTGTTGCACTTACAGCTGCACAACATCCTCACACGTCAAGCAGAACCTTTCCTGCATAGATATGGTACTCACTTGTCAGCTACTTCTGTTGCCAGGGACCCAAAATACCCCCAAAGTGCCATCTTCGCTGCTGAGTATACTGCCTGGCCTGGAGAAGGAATCTTTGCTGCCATACTGGCGATCACAACAATTCTGCCTTTGCGCCTGCACACACAAGGGTCAGTTGGCGGGGTTGTTGTCACCAAGGTAGAGCAACAAGGTGGTGGTTGAGCGCATCTGCACTCACTGCAACAATACAGCTTGAAGTATCTAGCAGTATCATGTAAGGAAAGCCAAGAACACAGCATTTATAGCTCGTCCCTTGCAATGCGGATGATTGTCACCAGCACAGCACTGCCTAGAGGCTGGCGATGTTGTGTCTCTAGTGTAAGCATGCTCACCGCTTGATCATGTGTGGCAAAGTTGCTCGTGTGAGCTTCATAGGAGCCATAGTGTTGATATCCATGAGCTTCTGTGCTACTTCATCTGTCGTCTCAGAAGCCAAAGCATGTTGAGAAGCACCTGCAACAGCAACATGATGCGCAACATTCGATTGCGCAACATTCAATAAACCTGAGAATAATCCTGAAGGCCACAGGTGGGCTGGTCCAACGAGCTTTGCATCTGTTGTGATGTTTGTCTCACTCTCCTGATAATTAAATCTCCACCGCCAGTGACAAAACTTGCCAGCAGCAGCTTACTCCACAGGATAAAACACAGCAGCATTCAAGCTTTTGAACAACAGGCTGTGAACACATGACTGTTGACATGATGTTGAACAACAGTCATGCCTGCAAGGGCATCTGCTGAGCTCTAGCTTATCACGCACCGGCGTTGTTGATCAAATAGTCGATGCCAGCGCCGTTGAATGCTGCATCAGCTGCTGCAGCTGCGGTCTCTATAGAGTCTGTGCTACCCAGAAGATCAAAAGGCAGGATTACTATGTTCTCAGGGTCTGTTTGGCAGTTACTCTTCACTCCCTGCAAGCCAGTACAAGAAGAGCGTTGTCACTGTGGGCAGCATGGTGAGTTTCAGGTGTTGGTCGTGCGTCATACATACGTACAACATACTCACTGGTGTGCAAAGCAGTGAGACGCCATTGTTGTCATGCAGCAAGTGACTCTAGTAATGTGTAATGCACAAAATCAGGCCGTGTCTGTGTGCATGGTGACAATTACCTGCAGTTTATCTTCGCTCCTGGCTGACAGTATCAACCTAGCGCCTTGACCAGCTAGATATTTTGATAGAGCTTCGCCGAGGCCCTGCAGCCAGGACGTGACTGCAAGTTGTCAAGTTGAACAAAATCAAAGCAAATTTCGACGAACCTCCTCAAAACAAAGATCGCCCAGGCCATGCTGCAGTGAGCCCTGCTGTTGTGATTGCTGAAGCTGATCCTGCAGCCTGTTCGTTCAAGCAAGAACGCCTATTGCAGTGACACCTGTTGCTATCCTATGCAGGACTGCTTGCAAGTCAGGTGCTAAAGATCACGTGAGGGGAAACAACAAGCTCATGTATCACATATGCAAGATGAGTCAGGCATATATGCCGATGCAGGTCCCTGGGTATCTGCTTGATCACACCTGGCTGGCACCTGTTATCCAAATTACTTTGCCTGCGAATGCCTTCGGCTTATGTCGGCCTTGTAACAGCAATCCAATGTCCACTTTTGCCCTACTGAAGGCGAAAAGTGCGGCTGCTATCGAGGCTGCGATGGCAAACAGGACTGCAGGCACTGTGCCCAGGGAAGTCAAACTGCAATCAGGCAGACGGCTATAGACTTGGACAGATTACCCAGTCAAACACTGTACGTGTGTCTATATCATATATTGCTTGGCATAGACTCGTGATGAGAAGGGTGGCACTGCAGTACACGACAGAACAGGTTGCAGGGTTGCTGTGGACAGTTGTGCTGCTTATAAGCGATCATGGTATGCTGAAGTACCTTTGCGCTACCAGCTTAGCTGGAGCAGCTAAATGACCAGCCACGTCAGTCAAGGCGGAGCTGCTGGATGGGAAGACATCCGCACCGCGCGACAGGGCCATCTCCAGCAAGGCATTGTCCTGCCTGGGGCAGAGGTACCCAGCGGCAAATGCCACGATCGCCGCTGGAACAGCCACTAACACCCCTTCAAACATCTTTGACGAGCTTTTGTTACTTCTTGCAGTAGCTGAAACAGGACTGCGTCGCCGATATGAGACAGGAGCGAATTTCTTGCAAGGATAGCAACAAGGGCGAGATCCCGTGCGGAGGTATGCATTCGTTGATGATTGCATGTTTGTTCTCTTCGATTGATTGAGGTGTGTCAAAATGCAACAGACACCTGCCGAGTTGTGCACGATGAGCCTGACTGGCACCTGAACCTGGACAACTTCTTTGAGTTCCGTAACTGAAAAGCGCAGTATCTGTCCATCTGGTAGCCAATATTTTGACCAAAGCAGAAAGTCTGGTGACCTTTTACTTCAAAGCATAAGGTGCAGCATTACAAACCACCAAAAGCAGACACAATATGCAACACTCAACATGTAAACAAGTTAGCCATGCAACAAGTAAGTTGTAGCTGAATAATATGCACTGGGGCCGCCACCCAGAGCCGTGTCATCGAAAGAGATGTGCTTCTGAACCCACTCAACATGTAAGCTGCACTACAAGCCACCAACAGCAGGCACGGCATGTTTTCATCTACATAACGCAACATGCTGGGCACACTTCAACTCCTAACAGTGTTTGGAACCTCATTGCCAACAGATGAAATAAACAATGCCAAAGTTCTGTTTGTGCATGCATAACCACATGGTCATGGCGTCTATTGTAACCAAGAGATTAAGCGCAAAACTGTAGACGTGGTACAGGCAGGCTATTGTCACAGCATAAGCCTGGCTCAACCATGCAGCTGTGAATGCTCCATTTGGATTTGGCGTAGGTAGATCACCGGGCTAGACTTCATACCCAGTCACAGTGCAAGTGAGTGGTTGGGTCCTGCAGTTGCCAACATCCGTAACAGTGATTGTGAAACGGGTCACCTTCACAATCTCTGCACACGTCAAAGAACCAAAAGCTGACTCCAGCACACTCGCAGGATTTGTGGAAAAACTTGGTGCATCAGTATTGGACGCTATGCAGTAGCTATCCGCAAAGACCAGATTCTCGGGATCATCACCACAGGAGAAAGATATCTCCTCTATGAGTCCATCTATGTCGCACTCAACACAGTTGTTAGAACACTCTCCAGCAGCAGGTGGAGGTGGAGATGGAGATGGAGAGGAAGGAACCTACACAGCAGCAACAGCAGCACCTCAACTGCATGCACTTTGCCCTTGATGTATGTGCAGCTGTACAAACAAAGAGTGCCACTCATAGTCAGATAGACTCTAGCAGTACACCACAAACAAGCATTGCCTGATCCTCGTCTGGATGCTCGACACGATAATGATGCACCAAATGGTTAGGTTCCATGGCTCTCAAACAGTCATGCTTGTTGCCAAGTTGTTGTGTGGACATGCTGCAGCAACTTGCTTGCATTGAACAAGTCACTGCTAACACTCACTCTGGGACTTTGGGCAGGAGGTGATGGACTTGTACCAGGTTTCACCTGCAATGATATAGCACAATCCGCCATTCAGCGAAGAGAGCTTGGATGCAATGCTAGCGTGAAAGGAATGCTAATCCATATTTCATTCAACCACTCAATGCAGACACCACATGTGATTACTCTAAGACTTGTACTTGGCGTGTGGCAAGCAGCAATCTGAGGGCAGGACACTCCATTGCTGCCATCCATTGCTCGACCACTGAGCAACAACATGGCATGGTACTCACACAAGCTGTTCTATCTCGATTCGGCACCAAACCGGAGCCACATCGCTGACAGGCTGCATCTCCTGGATCCTCCTTGTAGGAAGTAGAATCACAGGGTGTGCAGGAGCCATCGTCTGCTGGTTCGTAGCCAGCGCTGCAGACGCATACATCATCCAGAAGCTCCTTGCCAGTCCCTTCACAGGTATCAGGGGTGCCTGGAACTACAAGCAGGCAACAAACCACAAGGCACAGGGCACCATGGAGTTGCGCAACATACAAGGCACAGACAAGGCACAGGGCGCCATGAACTTATGCTAAGAGATGATGGAGGCAATGTGCTTGTCAACAGTCAGCTACCACTGCAGCCAACACAGCCTTGTTTGATATCGCGTAAGCATGGACAGACAGTTGCGACAGGAAACTGTGCCTGCATCAATACATCTATGCACAAGCTGAGCAAGGGCAGCGCAAACACGGATGAGATACAGGACATTGACCAATGCTTACAGATAGAATGTAAGAAGCCCGACATATGCAGGGTGGGGCCAAGTTCAAATGGACACTTACTGCAGTCACTCTTGCTGCTAGCCCCTGTGCTTGCAGTGGTGTACCTAGTCCCACATGAAACACACTTGCTGTGAGTTGGCCCAGTTGCAAACTCCTGCGCTTCCAAGATAGCTGACTGCAGTGCCACCATGCCAGGTGACACATGTCGAGCACTATACGTAGTATTGATCACAGCTGCCCTAGCCGCAGTACCAGCCAGCCCTTGCTTGTGGGGCCCAGGGCTGTAGTAGCCCCGGGCACAGATCTTGCAGGCGCTTGCTGTATACCCAGATCCTGCTTGACATACACAAAACCTCAAAGACGGTGATCCTGGATCGCTTTCAAAACCTGCAGGACACGTTGTGCACGGGGACATGGAGCCTCCCGTGGAGTAGGTGCCAGCTGGACATTCGCTGCATTCATTCAAACTGCTGTTGGTTGTACCGTAGCCTGGCAGGCATCCTGCAGGGAATCACCACACGAAGTGTCAACATGGCGAGCAGACAGCGCTTCAGACAGTGCTAGGTAGGCACAAAAGTATCAAAGCAAAGCAACATGATAACAGCCTCAGACGCAGTGGGACTGCTCAGCACTTGGCAACCAGCCAAGCATCCATTAACAAGGGGTGTCATGCATCTGTGTTTTACCAGGTGCTATCTATGGGTTTAGAGGAGAACACCTACCACAGCTGCTCTGTCCATCCTCGAGAGTGATTGACCCAGGGGGGCAAGGCAAGCACATTCCAGAGTCGCCGTCTCCATATTCACCCGTCAGGCAGAGTTTACATGGCAAGCCACCACCTGGTGAACCCTGCCCAGGTGGGCATGCTGTGTGGACAACAACAAACAAGTGGTGATGGCATCGCATGCAATTGAATCTGAGTTGAACGGTGCTACTGGATGGTCTAACATGCAAACACTACCACCAGGGGGCAGCAACACAGCAACAGCAGTTGAAGCTGTGGCTGGTGTCGCACTGCTTGTGTGAGGCGCCAACAATGCCAGATCCCAGGATTTAGAAGGATGTATGTCTGGTGTCTGCTGCTGTACTGCTGTCAGTTTGAAGGGTATCATGGCGGTGTAACTGCTCTGTAACTTTCCTGCAGCAGCTTGCATCCCTACAACAGCACTTGGTGCACCATGTGACACTTACTGTTTGGTGTTGTTGGTAGTGTGAAGTTTGGAATCCAGCATGGAGCCTCAATACTCAATACCCTTTGCAAACCTCTGCTGCTTGAAGCACAGTTGGTTGCAAAGCCTCCCAGGGCCTGCCCACCTTGCTGAGTGATACAGCCAGCAGTGGTCAAGCCGCAGCTGTAAGTGTGCCCCAAACTAGTAGCTGCAGCAATGCCTCGAACTCCTGCGCTGTCTGAACAGACTGTCAGAGCAGTGATATACTCGCCAACTGATATGGCAAAGTCACTGGGTGCTGTGCTGGATAGCTGTTGCTCTGTTGATTGGCAAGATGTTACTGCCTTGTACGGGTTGCTGGTGTATCGTATGTCTGACAGATAGCCGAGATCGTCTGAAAAGCAAGTTACGTGTGATATCGCGCCTGTTGAGCACGTGTAAGCTTGGGCAGCAGCTGCACAGCAAGCAACAGACCACAAGACACTCAGCTCACATACATTGTACACTGGTCAAAGGGACCATCAGTGATATTGCACAGGGCAAACTTCCTAGTGAGCCTGCAACATTGTGACATCCATTGCACTGCGTTGGGCAGCGTGTCATTCGAAGCTGACCCCACCACAGTGTGGTGGCAAAGCAGCATGCCGATGATGGTGCAGTACATTGCCAGTAAAGCAGGCCCGACCGCACCTGCAGCTACATACAACTTCCCAATCAAAGAGATGCAAACAGCTCTGCAGATGACGGCCGGTGTGTTCCAGCTATGCACCATGAAGGAAGTTCAGCATACTGTACAAGGCAGCCTTGTCACAGCGATGGAAAACATGCGGTGAGACGCGTTAGTTGCTAATCCTCCGTAGCAAGAATCACTGCAATCCTGGGGTTGCAGGGTTCCGCAATCTTCGCAGTGAACTGTCCGCTGCTGCGGCAGTCACGGTACAGGGGTTTATGCCACTCCAGCAATACACTGAGCGCTGTACTGGCCTATGATGCCATGATCACTGCTTATACAGAATCTGTTGCAGCAACTTCTGCTGTGTGGCGTGCATCCCCTGCTGCCAGGTCTCTCAAGCTCATTGCTAATTTCAGCTGGCTTTGCCTAGTAATATATAATGTGATTTACTAATGATATAAATGCGTTGATCTCATCAAAACTGGCTGTTGACGCTGCACAACGATCAACGGGAAGGAGCTTTGTAGCGTAGCTTGCAACTATGGGAACACCGGCATGGTGGTCGCAAAGTATGCCGGAGTTGGTGCACCGGCGTGAGCTTATGCAAAGTGAGTTCTTGTACCAGATAGTGAACATCGACTTCGAGTGCGAGTTCATGTTGTTGCCAGCGCGATGACATCTTATAAGGCATCCATCGTGCATAACTATGAAAGCATTGTTACGCATGTCCCTTCAAATGTGGAGCTACCGTGCCCTCTGGCAAGTACAAAGCACACAGTGCCTCCCCTTGCTGTGAACCAGCATCCGTCATGAACCTGCAGTATGGCACTGATGCTCCGAGGACATGAATTGCTGCTTGTCGAGGGATAGCTGAAAGCGTGATTCCAGCAGCCACCCAGCTGTTCTGTGCTTGCAGCCCTGGATAGCTGTTGAATGTTGCTTCTTTTTCTCCTGGGTATCATCCTGATGTGCTGTAGATGTGGAGAAATGGCAGACTATGTATGTTCGCTACAAATGTCAGCCAGAGGCTCAGGTGACCTCCTCTGGTTGGGATTTGTCCACAAGCCAGCGTTTTGCAGATCAGCTTGCACTGGAGGAACAGCAGCCCTACCTAAGCGAAGAGAGCTTGCTGTACAATGGCCTGGCGCCCACCAACATCGCCTTGCGCGTCGTTGAGGCTCCAGCGGAATTTGCAGTACCAGTCAAGCAAGACAGGCAAGTCAAAGCGCACACTGTAGCTGGTGGTGTACGCATACATATTGAGTGTCTATTCTAGAAGGGCGTGATAAACCAGCACGAACTGGTTTATTCAGCGACCTTGCCACGTCAACTTCTGCTTCATGATTGCACTTGTGTCTCTGTGCAAAGCTGCCCTGGGTGTGGCTGCGCCGCTATCTTCACCATACTTCAACAAGTCAACAGGTCAACCAGAAGCTGCACAGCAGTATGCTATCCCTTTTGCTGTGTGACGTAGAGCCGTTATATTCAACGTCGATGGTGCTCAGGTTGGTCATTCTATGGTCCTGCAGGAGACTCACTCCCAACTTCAAAGTGCGTGTGGACGTGTCTTACAAGAACCGCTGTTCCTTCCCCCTCACACTGAAAGCGTATGTCATCTCACAGCAAGAAAAGGACAGCGTGCCAGAATGGGTGCCAGATGACTTCTTGGATCCAGACCTACCACAGGTAACCTCGCTGCAATCTTAGCCAAATCTCTTGACTTCACGACATGCTGAGCAAGAGCACGAATGGCTGGCCTGCATCGCTTGTATCCTGCACTTCTGAAATATGGGTGATACAAGTGTGCTGAGTTTACCACATACACGAGCAGAATGAGCGTGTTGGTTATGTATAGGGTATGACGGTAGTGCGCTGTTCCGCCTGATATCTGTTGTATATGCTTGCTCACATTGTGCAGCGCAAGCCAGTCACGGAGTTGAAGGGTACAACAGTCATAA
Organism: Coelastrella sp. M60; assembly: GCA_001630525.1. Classification (NCBI taxonomy): domain Eukaryota; kingdom Viridiplantae; phylum Chlorophyta; class Chlorophyceae; order Sphaeropleales; family Scenedesmaceae; genus Coelastrella; species Coelastrella sp. M60. Next base: position 4,087 of record LWCB01015838.1, on the reverse strand, counting down.
CTCACCACTTTGAGGCAACGGCATTGGTGAGCACGACATACTGCACAGGCAACTGTGATGCAACCTGCACCTTGTTGTTGTGGCAAGCTGCTGCTATAGCTCCCACATGCCATGTGCAAAGGCCCCGGTATCCTCACAAGCTGTCTGGTTACGAGCATCCCGTGATCAATACTCAACTTGCTCTGTTTGGCTGTACCAGCCATGCATAGGAACAAAGATGACATCAGCAGCAAACGGAATTGAATGCTATCAACACAGTTAATGGTGCCCCAATGTATGTCATCATCATCCACATCATGATCATCGGTTGCAGGGATCACCTAAGCATGGTGCCAAACAAACTACTCAGCTCACTGGTGTACTGGGAGCTCTGGACCCAAGCTTGCTGGCCAGTATGGGGCTTGCTGGAGATGCAGATGCTCGTATGCTGGAACAAGTGCTGCAGGTAGGCGTCTGTTAGGGTTGTGCTCATCATGTACCTGGACTCGATGGCCCTAGATCTCTAGACCTGTACGCCGCTTGAACTGGATCTGGGTGCAGATGCGGGAACAGTTAACAGCTGAAGCTGAATGTTTGTCAGGGCCTCCATGCAGTATGGTCATGACCCTGTGCTTCCGTAGTCCTGCAGTTTTGAGCCTGAAAGTGCTTGATCTGCGATTGAAAGGTGGTTGATGTTCTGAGTGCTTACCTCACTCGCTGTGTTGGCCTGCAGGAATCAGCCCGCACTGGTACTATGGATTCAGCAACAGCAGCAGCACTTGCAACAGCAGCTCAGCTTGGAGGAGCTGCAGGAAACTCGGCGCTAGATGCTCTCAGCAGCGCTCTCAGTGGTGCAGCAGGCGGTGTAGAAGCCCAGATGTCACAAGACTACGAGTTCAGCAGTGTAGAGCTGGTTAAACCAACACGCATGAATAAGGTGTATCTGGTGTTTGCTTGCAGCATACTAGAACAGGACCTCATGTTTGTGGTGTACAACATCCCCACAGTAGGCATTTGTCGAGCAGAGCAGCGAGCCAAGGCATGCCAGAAGCTAGGAATCAACTTTGCTGACCTTGGAGGCTTGGACTTGTTCAGTGACAATCCTATGGGGCTGCCACCGCCGCCTCGATCTATGGGCCTACCCAATAGTGCATCAGCAGCAACAGCAGCCGCTGTTGTAGCAGCTCAGCAGCAGCGAAAGCGGGGCAATCGGCCCATTTGGGGCGATGCTTCGCTGCTAGGCTCTGATGGACTTGCACAGCAGCGGCCTTTCAGCGATGGGATGATGGGTCTCGCTGGCAGTGATGTCAACTTAGCAGCGTTGGCTGCTGGCGATATGGGTATGGCAGCCATGGGCATGGGACTGCAAGTAGACAACATTATGAATGGTTTGGGGACAGATGGTATGGGTATGCTTGCGGACTTGCAGGGTTTGGGTGTTGGTCAGGCTCTAGGGGTTAAGGGTGCTTCAACGAATGAAGTTGCAGCTGCCAGGAGTAGGCTTGCACTCAGGGAGCTTCTTGTTGAGGAGTATGAAGCAGCAGGCTTGCGCAGGAAACTAAGTCCAATAGACATGCAGGTGGGATACTATTCTGCTTCTTTAGCATTACAGTATGAAGAGCACTATCGGCTTCTTGATATGTATTGTTGATATGTATTGTGAATTGTGCCCTGTTCTCAGTGCCTGTTTGATGCTACATAACACAGCATGCTCTGTGTTTGTCTGTGCCGCAGTCTCTGGAGTCTCTAGCTGGCTTCCCAATTGGAAGCAGTGACCAATCTGTCACCATCAGTGAGCAACAGTGGGATGAATTTGTAGGGCAGTACAGATCAGTGCTGAAACTGTTGCGGCAAATGGCAAATGTAAGTGGCTTCCAGGGCAGGTGTGAGGGTGCTTGACTCCAGAGTTAGCAAGCAACCACAGCTGAATACGTTAGAGTTCACACCAGGTGCCAAGCACCGTCAATGCCATGACAGCTGTTGTTAGCCACACTGCCCTTGCCTTGTGTATTGCAGCAGCTGCAGTCTTGCAAAGCTAATTTGGTTTCCCATGACTTGCTGTACTGGCATTGAGAACAAGTTGCACCCTGATGCAGAAGCTGTGGTTAACACTGCTGCTCTTTTGTCACTGCCACTATCTGCTACAGGTGTGGAACCTTGAGGATCCCTGCGTCATTGCTGGGTTTGATATGGACAGATTAGGCACTGTGCAGGCCCTCAGTCTTGAGCCCCCAGGGACATTCATCTGCCGCTTCAGTTGGAGTCAGCCCGGAAGCTTAGTGCTGAGCTGCAGGGTCGCACCAACACACCCCAATGCAGGTCAGTGCTCTAACCATTGAACTGTAGCGACAAAAATCATTGCCTTGACTCCTCCAGCTGTACATCAGAATATCAGTGGCGTACTAGCTGCAGCATATGAAGGCCACCATACGCTGCAGCTAGGATGACACTGATACCCTGATTTAGAGCACCAGGGAAGCTGCATATGCTAGTCATGTTGCCCCAGATGCTTCTGCCATCTTATTGAATTCTCATGGTTACTTGATTGGGTTGCAGATGGTGATGGCTTGTTGCATGCCATCATCAAGTCCGAGGACCTCCTTGAGCGGCGAGTGGAGACCTGGATCCGTGACTTCACTGGAGCTACACATATTCTCGACGTTTACAAAAACAAGAGGGTGGACAAGCGGAAGGTCTTCACAAGCAGCTACACACGATTGAGGGCGATGCAGCCCCTGGATGCCTATGATGATATCTTGATATGATTTGAGTTGAGATGAGGTGGGGTGTAGCTGCAACGTTGCCTTGTACGTGTACCTGCAATGTCAAACTTAACCATGGTGTTTCATCCTGCACCGTGCCTTCATGGCCCTACCTATAGTAAGGCTCTTGGAGAGCTGTGCTTCGGCATGGTTCTGATTCACAATCACTTGGAAGGTAACCTTGTTATACACAACACGCAAACGTTGCTGATGTTGTCTTGTTGTGATCTGCCTTTGCTTGGTCACATGACAGTTAGAATCAGTCGACTGTCATATGCGCTACAAAACAGCCAGTTTCATGTTGTGCTGTGTTTTTTATGTGTCTCATGCAAGTCAGCTAGTTGTCTGCTATAACTACTTGCTGTAGCTGATGCTACTGGCTGACAGTAACCAGTTATTGCCTGCTTTGTTATAACACCATGATGATTACTGATGGATATTATGCTTCTTCTCAGCCAACATGGCTCGTGCAGAGATCTCATGACGTAAAGGTCTTACACAAGCTAGAGATTAATTGTGTTGTTGGCTGTAGTTCTGTGCATCAGCTGTTTGACAATAATGTGACATTTTGTTCAGCACTTGTTGTCCAGCCACCTGCACAGAGTATCGTCTGCTACAGCCGTTTTGGGGATTGATTGAAGTTTATAAGTTCCTTGGAGGCAGTACCTGCTTGTACTGCAATTGCGGGGCACATTTTGAATCTCCTCCTTGTGTCTGGGCATTGACTGGAACTTGCTGTTGTTCCTAAACCGCGCAGGATTAGCTTGCAATTGCTCATTGATTTCTTTGCTGATACCTTTGTCGTACAAGTACTGACTCTTCATGATCACTGAGCGAGAGCTTCCTGCAGCGGCTCGTCCAGTACGACATTCTACCTTCAAAGGCCGAGCATGTTGCATGCTTTACAAAATATGCAACTTGTTGTTGTTCGAAATAATAATCGCTATTCCTGTTGAGCCGTTGAATCGGCTCGTAGGTCCGAGCATCCGAGAGTATTGGGCTTGGTTCAGGGCCTGTCTTGCTGGTTGGCAAGACAAAAGCTGCCCAACTGTTGCCTAGGCTTTATAGAAATATAGCGGACTGCAGCTTCTGATAGTATCAGCTGGCTTCTGCGGGCTGTACTTCTTCGGGGACCTGAAGTGTGGAACTGTGTTGTCTGCGCGTAGAGACACATTGGAAGTTGACGTTGTCTGAGATCAAAGCATCGTTGCGCCTTCTTCATAAGGGGGCATTGAAATTCAGCACGTGGTGCAATGAAGTCCAGCCGCTTGATGTGGGTGCGTGCGGTAGCCCTGGCGTTGGTGCTTCATTCAGCATATAGTCAGTTTACGTCATTGATACCCCCC
>LWCB01015833.1:0-13243 GCA_001630525.1 Coelastrella sp. M60 | reverse complement strand
CACGCCTCAATGAGTGACCAGATGCTCAGCCTAGCATCAGCGGCAACTCGAGACGGGAAGCAACCAGTAAGATATAAACATCATATGGAAGAACCCTGCAAGAAGGTCAAGCTGACAGCAGCAGCAACAGGGACAGCTTGCAGCTTGCCTGCTGCCAGTACTATGCAGTATGCAGCTGCTGCTGCAAGTGAGGACAAAGAGCTCAGACGACTGCTTGAAGAGGCCTTGATGATGGGTTCACAGCAGCAGCGTTCATGCACTCCCACTCAGCAGACACTGCTGGGATGTTTGGAACCTTCACGGCCACAACAACAGCAGCAGCAGCAGCAGCAGCAGAATGACGGTGGTAGTCCTGCTGCTCATCACAGCAGTACCCAATTGCATCATTTGACTCGTACATCCAATTTAGGCCATAGCCCCACTGCACACCAGCATGGGGCGGCAGCTGACCAGTCATCTTTTACAGGTCAGGGCCTCCAGGCTCAGTGGCAAACAATCCCACAGTACTACCCTCGTTCGGCTGTCGCAGCTGCTACAGGCCATCAAACTGAGCAAGTACACTCAGTGCATAACATGCAACCTGTACCGGCAACAGCAGCAGAGGCTCTCACAGACTTTGGTTTGGCTCAACTACCTGATAATCTGGCCCAACCAGAAGTCAACCTTTCTGGTGTAGCTATCAGTGCTGGTGATGGTATCGCTGCGACCTGCACAACCCCTGATGCAGCTCTGGTTGCAAGGCAGCCAACTGGGCTTGATGGCATGAACCTGCTCAATACGCTGAACTTCAAACACCTGGAAGCAGAGGACAATCTGGGTGACCTGTTGTCCCTTTTCAACTGACTCCTGAATAAAGTTGTGTTTTATTGACCATACTTGAACAACCAGTTAGCAAGGTCAAGACAGGTTCACAAAGGGGTTTGCAGTGCTGGATGAACATGCTGGTTGACTGATCAGGTGATAATGTGATTCACCTGCTCAATCACTGCGCCTGCACCTTTCTTGTTTGTCCTTGTCAGACTTGGTTCTAATAGTCGAAGTTATGTGTACTGAACGATTGTAGTGTATTGGTGCAGGAGGTGATTGGGGATTCACTGCACATCAATTGTTGTGAGCTGATAGCTCTTTTGTAATCTTTGACCTCTTGCTTGGGATATTGCTGTGAAGGCTCACTGCATTGGTGGTGATGGTGGTTGCTAGCAGTAGCTGCCTTGTTGGGTGTGGTGTCAGCTACTCAAGTTGCTGCACTCAGCGCAATGCTGTGTGCATAGACTTTTGTACTACACTCATGGCCTGTGGTACCTGTACTACAATCATGTTCTGTGGTACATGATTGGCTGTGAGACATGATTGTCACTGCTGCCACTCGGATTGTATGTTACGACTACAGAGGTGTTGAGCGCCTGATGTTCTGTCATGGTGATCTAGTTGTATTGCTGCTCTTCTGGCAAGGTTGGTCCTGCGTTATGCATTGAAGGTTTCAGAAAGAACTGTTTGTACTGTCGAGGCATGATAATCTTGGTAAGGGTTTCTTACACAGTGCTATGAAAAATGTGTGATAGCTGCAGCAGCTCAGACTGCGGGTGTTGCAAGACATTATGTCTCTGTTTTTATTGTCTCATGTTACTCACATGTTTGGCTAAAAGAGCGGCAAAAACGATAGTTGGAAAGCTGTCAGGTTGATGTCTGACCAGAAAGACGTGGTAAAAGCTCAGTGTTTTGATAAATTGGTCTCTATGAAGGCTGTTCTGGTCACTGAGTCACAGCTGCTTGATGCATCGAAAGAAAGATCAGTAAGCTGCGGTCTGAGAGTGCACAATGTCAGTGTCATCTTCCGTCTTACTGCAGTTGACTTGCTGAGCATCCAAGATCCGGGCCACAACATTCAGGTGCTGAAAGCGCTCTTCACATGATGATTTTGTGCATCTGGCTAGGAGGTTCAGTGGGTGCGGTTTCATCAGCAGATCATTGTCATGGTGAGTTTTGACTCTGTTACAGGTTGCTGTTGTGAAAATTGTGAGCACCTGTACCAGGTATCAGTGTCGGGCATTGGCCGATGATGCATACTATGGCATCTACATGATAGTGGCGGAGCTGTTCTGATGGCAAGTTGAGTGCATGAATAAATCGTTTTGCGAAGGAATACGAGTTGGCATTGTTGGTCTTTTGGTCATTTCAGAGCAGCTGGCTGCTTACTACCTGTGTTGAATTTTTCAGAAATCAATGCTGTAGGTATGCGATGTATGATGGTGTCTTGCAGAGTGATGCAAACCACCTGAAGATTTTGTCGTGTGCTCACACACTGCTGGCCCGGAAACATTTTGCTTGGAGTGACTGCTCAATTTCTGTGGCGCGTCGGCGCTGGCATTGTTGCTATGGCTGATGGATACTACACATGCATAGAACCACTTGTCTGTGTCACTGGAAGTTCGAGTGATAGAAAGCTTGTGGAAGTATTCTTGTACAAAACCCTAGCACAGTATCACGTTGTGAGTGACAAGTGATAGAAGCATTGTTGCAATCATAGTATGTTGTGTGAGCGAAGGACAACACGGTGTACTTCACCTTTCAAAGGATAAGTTATGAAGGACTGCACTATCTCTATCTGGGTGAACGCTGTTGCGCCAATCCTACTCATCTCTCAGTCTCTGGCCATAGCTCTTTTGGCACAATAGCATACACTGCCTTCGGAAGCCTTCCCTGCTGTTGCCAGTAAGTATTGAAGGCCATAACTAAACCTTGTTCAACAGCGGGTAGGCTGATTGTGCATCCGGCAACTGTGATATGTCTCAACACTTGCAACTGTGATATGTCTCAACACTTGGAGGGTTGGTTATGCAGGATTGTCTTTATGCACTGCGCCACAGCGCTAGTCCCCTAGTGGTGTGGTGCATGATGTGTGCATGCTACACAAGCATGGCTCATGTTGTGGTGGCGAGCCTGCTGGAGTGGGGAAGTCAGTCATGCGTTCTTGGGTCTTGGGTGCTTGTTCTGTCGGGATGCCATTGATGCTTGTACTGAGTACGTAGGATGCAGCCTTGCTGTCAGAAGGTGTTTGGTGTTGCTTATTGCAGATTGGTTTCTGCTGGTGGTGGTAACATTCTACGCGCGACAAGCATTCTTTTTCTGGTTGGTGGTTTTACTGCATATGCTGACCACCATTCATGGCTGAAGCTTGATCAACGCTTTCTGGTATTGGTGTATGGTCTGCTGTTCAATCTGTGTTGGATGAGTCTGAGCTGGAGCTGGTTACAAGTGAGTTGCTTCACTAAACAGTGTTTTTTGATGTTGTTCACTTGTCTCTCATGGCTTATAGAAATCAGCTGCTTTGATTTCTGCTGAGTTCTCTGAGCCATTGGTTGGATTGTATAGGTGGAAAGTCTTCAACTCAAAGGGTATCTGGTGGTGGTGTCACAACTGCTATGTTGATCTGATCGCAATCGCCAGCAACTGTAATGTGTCAAGACCATGGCTGAGTAAACAGGAGTGTCCCCATGCTCTGTCACAGCACCGATGTCCCTGCTGTGTGGCGCCCTATGTATACCGTATAATACTATGTATGATACATAGTATACATAGTATGTACCTACATACACACAAGCATGCTACATGTTCGAGTACATACAACACTTTCAAAGTCGTAACACGCGGTGCTAGGCATGGTGAAAGCAACAACATAAATACATAGCTTGTCTGAATGTATGCAGAGCCCTCTACTTGCTCATTTGTGCAGCAGCCAAGTCCAGCAGTGATACTTCTAGTCCCGCTTTGAGTGATGGAAAATGTGCCGCATGATATCATCGATGGTTCAACGCATTGGCCTTGTAGGTGTTCTATGTACTGGTGAGAAAGGGGCTCAAGCCTGCGGTGTGTCAGCAATCCAGTCAAGGTTGATGTTGTTACTGATTAGTGCAGACATCCTGTTGTCAATGCATGCCCGCGGCTGCGGTGCTGTTTGAAACATGCAGCAGAAGACAATGGGGGTGGACTTCACCAATTAAGGCACACAGCTGATGATTGTGCCGGCTGCACACTCTCAAACAGCAACTCCTACTACTGCTACCACAACGCCCTGCAAGGGGCTGCGAACGAACATAGAAAGCTAGCTGACTTATCATCTGGCTCATCAAAACACTATCCCTGAACGTACCAGCTGTTGCAGATTTGCTGGATCCAATACCTATACAACAGCTACTGTCAGAAGATGGAAATTACATCAAGCAATTTGCCTGTCAGAAGATCCAATACCAGGGTGACCAGGAGGTCAAACGTCCAATTGTTCTCCCCACACTGAGACATGCTGCAGCTGGTCACCAGCTGGTCAACTTGAGGTCCCAACAAAACGGGCCCAGAAGCACAAGATTCTCAACAAGCCGGCTGCTTCAATAGGCCATGCAAACAACTGACAACAATAGACTTGCAGCAGATGAACATTTGCAGGCCGATCAACAAGCTCAGACCATAACTTGAACACTCAACCTGGCAAGCTCATCAGGTTTGAGCTGATGTTGCCAAATAGACCAATGAGGATCAAAACTAGCACCACTGTGATGGACCTTGCACAGCCTAGGCCCATATGCAACGGTGGCTGTTTACTGAAGAAACCCCCAGTGCCAAATTTTGTAATGTACACCATAGCATGCAGAACTTAAAATCATCCTAGAAGAAATTCATACCAACGTCGTTGTGGTTGAGATGCATGAAGTGTGTGCTCCGCCAAAACTCTTTGAATGCTTGTAGCCTGTACCGTTGGTAATGCTGCTTGTACCATCTGCCAAAAGACTTCTCTGCTGCTGCATGAAGAATCAAGCGCATGCTAAATGAAGTATCAGCATGTGTTTGTCCGACCTGATCAATCAACAGCTGTCAAGTGCCTGTTTGTTGCACCACAGCCCCTCATTTGCTACTGCTCTTTCCTGGTTCAAGCTTCAATCGTGCTGCTACCTCACCCTTGCTGTCATACTGCTGCACAATGGTTTTGGCAAAACTGGGAGTGTGGCGTGCTGCTCGTGCAGAGCCCATGTGCCTGAAAGCAGCAGCAGTATTGGTGGCAGCTGCTTGGTCAGCCGTTACACACAACTATACTTGCATCATGACAGCAGTGCAGAAGACAATCAAGCAGGTTGCATGAATGAGAGAGTTTGTCCAATCCTGGGGGAGAAAAGTTCCACAAGCTAAGCCATGCGCAGCAAATGGATGACATAGGGTGCACCAAACATGATTGCTTGCCTAATACAACCATCGACGCTTCCGTTGTTATAATAAGGATTGCACAGATCTGTCTTCCTCTGTCATACTCTGGGTTTTGGGCCTGCCGTCTGCATCAAACTTCCTGACGTCCTATCACTGACCTGTTCACGTACAACCAGTTTCTAATGTAGTGATAATCTATACTGTACTTGGCAAATTCCAGACCCTTTGGCCCAACCAGGTTCAGCAGCCAAGCAATGAAATTGCCGATCCAGCGAGGGGCAGGGTCATTGAAGGTGCCCAGCTTGGCTTCATCATCTGATATAACAGTCTGACATAACAAATCAATACCAGCAGAGAGGACAGGACACGATGTTCAAATCTTCTCTCCTAAGGTGATCGGCACTTGCAAAAGACTCAGGCGCATTAAGCAGTACCACATGCATTCAATGCAGACACCGGATGTATTTGCTGCAACCCCGCAGCACGCCACAGAGCAGTACTTGATGATATTACAGTAGTAATAGAAGCAAGCGTACCAAATGGACAAAACAACTGCCCTCCCTTCTAGTTGCAGCATCACTAGGTGGAGAGTCCAACAATAGCAGGCAAGAGTGTCATGATAAAGACCACCAGCACAAAGAATAACATGTTATTATCACTAACCTGCATGACCAAGGGTCTCCGGTCACCTTTACTGATTGCTGGCACTCGCTGCAATCCCTGCCCCAAGCAATCCAGCATCTCTCTACCTCTGCTGTTGCGGACTGTGATGTACTGGGGGTGCTGGGACATGTTGCTGCCGTTGTAGGGGACACCCATGTAGCCAACCTGCAGGGGCAAAGATTTATTGCAACACCTCATTGACCTTCTTCAAACTTTTAGCTATACTGTAGTACATGGTGTGCTACACGGCATATCCGCCAAGAGTGTCGTCCCTTGCAGTATCATCCATAGGAGAATGACTCATACTGTATGAGCATAGCTCGAAATCAGTCAGGAAACGGGGTGATGTCACATGGCGACGTGCTTCAGCTTTGCTGTGCATCAACAGAAACAAGAGGCAAGCCTGCTGCATTTTGACTTGCAAGCTCCAGTTCAAATGACAAAAACCTTGTCATCACCTTGTCAGACACATTGTTTTCAGCAACAAACTGACTGATGGAAAAGCATACATGCGGGGCTGCTGTCTCTCACCACAAGATCTGCCAGGGCATTTGGGTAGTCAAAGCAGCTGTAGCAGCTGGGGGCGATGACATCATTCAGCTCCTTGGCAGGCAGGCAGAAGTACGGGACGTACTCGTAGTGACCGTCTGTGTGCTTGATGTGGACCTTGTAGTCTTGCATGAACTCATAGTGCAGGACTGTGTCTGCAGGACAGAGTGGTGCAGGACAGGTCATGAATCGGGGATGCGGGACAACAGAAAAACTGGAGAATGCAGGACAATACATGTTGATAAAGTCAAGGATCTTGCAGGAACACGTAGTGCAGGACTATGTCTGCAGGACAGAACGGTCCAGGACAGATTGAAGAGCTAGGGTGTAGGACAATACATGTTGATAATGTCAAGGACTTTGCATGCACTCACTAGTGCTGGACAGAGTGGCGCAGGACGGATTATAAACAAGCAGACATGGGGTGGAGGACAAAACATGTTGATGATGCCTGCATTGTTGCTATCAGGGCAAAGTTTGGCAGTGAGATGCTCATTGAATGTTGTCCTGGCCGTGCAAGTGTATCAGACCCATGCCAAGACGCACAAGCTTGCATTATCAAGTCCTGCAGCGTGCAGCATGCAACCATTCACAGAACGGAGGGCCGACAGCCACCAGGACGCTCATAAAACCATCAAGGATGAGAACAGCAGTGCATATCACCTGGTGTTTCACTGGCTGCATTGAGGAACTTCTCCAGCCCTTGTCGAGGCCCATTATCTACACAGTTTGTGCCCAGCACATACAGCTTCTCGAGGCCCAAGTACTGCTCTACAGCCCGCAGCGCTTGCACCTGCCAGCAACATCATAACATATGATGCACAAGCGTTGAAATAACAGCTTGAACACAACATGATCTGGGAAACTGTGTGCTGAGAAAGAGCACTTCACATGATCCAACGTTTCTTGTTGTTTTGAAATCCTACTACATTCTACTAAGTCTTGCAGTACTTCACACCTGGCAGCCCACACCAATGAAGAGCAGCTTCTTGACAGTTCCAGCTAGAGCTTCTACTGTCGCCAAAACCTCCAAGTTTGGACTAAGAGTGGGTTTGACACCTCGAGCAGCCAATATGTCATCTGGCGTACGAGCCACAACAGGCTTGGGAGTGAACCTGCAACATGATATATCATTATATAATGATGCTGGGCGCTTGCACAGACATAACTGCATGCAATGACTGGGATAGGTGAAACGTAAAAGTGCTTATAATCATGGACAGCTGTCAGCCATCCCCAGATGTTGACTACAGAGCATGGGCAATCCTGCCTGGTTGAAAGAGCTGCAGGCACAACTGGGGATGATGTTGATCTACGGTTGCAGGATTGGCTACAGCTGCATGCTCGCACCAGCTACCTGTCATTTGGATCGCTCTGCACGCAAACCACTGCGTCCACAGCTCCTGTTTCAAGCATCTTCATTGCAATGCTGGTGACTACTCCGGTCCACTGCGCTCCTGCAACAGGTGGGGTCTTGGTGCCATACAGCACCTCATCACAAACACCAAATCGCAATTCATTCTCATCTTGCATGTGCCTGTGAGTGCATACAGCAGGTTTAGCTGCGTCATGCAATGGTTTGAATCGATGCAGGACAGCTCAGCACCAGGGGCTGTTGACATACCTTCATGAGGGATAAGCCAACGACAGAGCTGTTGCTGCACTGCAAATTTGAATACGTCTTGCAGCTGCTCTCTTCACGATCACAACAGCACAGTGCTGCAAGCTTGCTAGCATGGTGGGTTGCTACTTTGCTACAGACTACAGGAGTCGACGCAGCGATGCCAAACCTATCTTGTGCCACACTGTCAGCTGCCGGCAACTGACCTGCCCCTGCCATGCACTTTTTCCTCCATGCGCTCAATCTTTGACATTCCTGCATGTGGTGACCATTGTCATCTAAGCACAAGTAGCTCGAGCAATGCAGTGTATCAGAGTTTGAAGCGACTATTTTGGCTACATGCTTGCCAGTGGTTCAAGCTGGCATGCATGAAGCACACCGCAGGTGATGCTGCAGCAAGCCCATTGCAGTATGGACATCTGCCACTGACTATCCCATCTCACCATCACCCAAAAAGGCGCAGGCATCCTTTACATGCGCGACGTAATACGTGTCACACAAGCCACAGTGAGAGCAGAACTCTTTGGCAGGGTATGAGCTGCCCTTCTGTATTGGTTTAGACTTGCCGCGCCAGTCCTTGTCTACTACAGTTGTAGTGGCATTGCAACGGATACGTCGACTGCTGCTGCTTTGGGTTTGCTGCAGCCCAGTTGGCAATGCGCGGGAGTGGGTATTGAGCAGCATATCGGTGCCTCAGGCCGGTTGTCAGGGTCTTGCAGATGCTATTATAACAAGTTCTGCTTGAGCTGAGGTGAACAAGGACGATTATTAGGTCAAGGTGTTGAGCAGCTGGTGAAACAGAGCACGAGCGGAGGGTATCCCAGAGCACTGCGAGTGCATGCTTGCCTGCCTGCCTAACCAATGGAATACGGTGCAGTTCACGTAGCCTGAAGCCATAGCCCTTCATTCCTTGGCCACGTAGGCCGAGGAGACGTTTCACATGCCTTTGGCGTAATTCAGTTGCACGCTTTGCACATAGGTTGCAAGTATGAACTACGGCTCTCGGATGTCTTAAAGTGCATTCTATAAACGTTTCGTGAGACTGGTCCAAGTCTCCCAGTGCTTGGGGGAGAATACAAGTGACAGAGTGACCCAGCAGCAACGTCCAGCCCCAAAAGTTTTTAAATATGTATGGAAGATGATCAGATCACTCAGAACCTGCAGCACGTGGTACCGTGCGCTGCGGTTCAGCTAGGGTGTGGTTTAAGTGGATCTTTACAGTTGTTGCGTACTTGTCACTCGTTCTGGTCTTCGACGTATCCACTACCCCTGCAGCCTCTACACTGGCCGGGGATCAAGCTCATAACTGCCGGTGCAACTGGCACTATCATCCTTGGTCACTTCTCTCCTTTCATCGCCGTGCTGTCAGAGGGTAGTACATTGGTTGTGCAGATCATCATAAAGCATTGTCATGGCGAGCCTAGCCCAGCCAGGTGCAATGTTGTCACACAGGAGTTCGATCGCTGGCAGGAATGCGGGAGCAAGGAATGTAGCTTCTCGTGTTGGGCTCTCAGGAGCAGGTCGCAGCAGATACCATAAACGCACTTCTGCTTTCAAGAGCGCACAAAGTACCGCATCAGCTGGTCGTCGTCTGGCTGTGCCGGTATATGCCACTGCATCCCTACAAGCGCTGGGGACCACCCTGATTCAGAAAGCAGCAAAGGCAGCAAAGCCCGGAATATTTATTGCCGGTAAGTACAAGGTGGTACCGCATTACAAGCAGTTGACAACCTCATCTTTGCAAACAATGGGCATGTTGCTTGGGCGTTGGATACCAGATGCTGATGCAGGACAACAAGCACAGCCCTGCTGACAGCGAGCAATGGAAGAGTGCATTGCGCTGTTCTTGAATGTCTACTGTCATCATCGACGAAGTGGCGATGTGAAATGCCAAGCTGCGGTGCCTATGTTGTGACAATACATATAATGACAGTACACAGTGATCTGTACTGCCCACACCTTTCTAACACTGACATACATCAGCGCAAGTTAGACATGTGTGCCTTCATCAACAGAAGTGCCACATGAACCGGGCTTTCACAACTTATGTGTGCCTGGTTGCTTGGTTACAGGTGCGGAGGGTCAGGTCGCTCTGCGACTAGTGAAGGATCTGGCAACCGCAGGAGAGAAGGTCATTGCAGGTGCATAACATGACAACATCATATCACTAAGAAGACATCAGCAGCAAATAATTTCAGCGTATTGAAATGCAGATATTGTTGTCGCATGTCACTATCTCCAGGATTCCAAGACAATTTCACCCCAGCTGTATGTCTGAAATTCTCAGCCCCATAGATGCAACATGATGGATACCTCAGTAGATGCAGGTTACATGCTCGCACAATCCACAGCAACACCAGGCTCTGATGTCCCATCCGCAGTAGCAGTAGAGACCGCTGCAGCTGCATCAAAGTGACACCAACCGCAAATCTCCTTCCTGTCTTGCATCAGGTGTTGCTGACATTGATCGGGCTCAAGCTGCACTGGCCTTTGCCAAGAAGTATGAGCTGCTGGGCTCAGAGTCCCTCAGCAACATCCGGCTAGTAGAACTGGACTACTCAGATGCTGAGGCAGTGGCTGGCAGCATACCTAAGCGCAGCAAGGTCGTTGTGGTGGATGGTGACGTCAGTGCAGGAGGCAACCAGGCGGATGTGAGTTATAACAGTGTTATAACATCAATATGACAGAATGAATGCTTTTCACGTGATATTGGTTCAGCGTCTCGTGAGTTTTTGTGATGTTAGCAGCATGACTGCAGCATGACTACTCAATACTTTTGTCATTCATAACACCTTGCTGCTGCTGTGATCTCAAGCCAACCCACGATGTGTGTTTGCTTGAAATCACAGCAGCAGCAAGGACACTAGCTACAAGGACCCAGCTGCCCATGAGAGGATCATATGATACTGCTGCAGACTTTACTGCACGAGATCCAACGTCCCTGTTACTCCTTGTTGTTGCTGCTGCTCCTGCCACCGGATCCTGCACAGATTCTCCCTGTCGTTCTATCAGCCTGTGCCGAGGTTGATGCCACTGCTGTTGTGGTGACTTCTGGTCCCAGTGCATCAGCAGCAGCAGGCAGAGGAGGCAGCAAACCATCTGGGGGACTGTTTGCCTTTGGTGGTGGTGGTGGTAGATCAGCTGGTGGCAACAGGGCAACAGCAGTTGCAGGTCAGGGGGCTTCAGCATCAACTCAGCATATCGTACGGTTGATCTGCCCGAGCAGCAGCACCGTTTGACGTGCTTTGACATCTTGTCACATGTGCAGACCACTCTCCATGTGAAGTACAACCTACTGTCACCGCAGCGATGTCACCCTCTGCTATCTGAACTTGTTGCTGAAGTATAAACTGCCGCTGCTGCTGCTGCTGCTGCTGCCATCTCCTATCGCTGCGAACATGTTGCCAGGCAAAGTCGGTCTCGAAAACTTCATTCTGATCCAAGCTGCAGGTCTGGATCCGTCCAGCAGTTCCTCAACAACACAGAACCTGGTCGTCGCTGAGTCCGGCACAGTAGATCCCGCAACAGCAGGTGCAGTTGGTGTGTCAGATGTTACGGACGTTTTACTTTCTGTGTTAGAAGCCCCTCGTATTCCTGATGGCCCAGTGCTGCTGTCAGTTGCTGGCAGCAGCGCTGATGTTGGGGATGTCAGGGGACAGCTGGCTGCTGCGTTGTCCAGCATTGGTGAGAAGAACGCTGCTGAGGCTGCTGCTAGAGCCGAGAAGGAGAAGCCTCCTGCTGCTGCTGGTGCCGGTAGTGGGATCTTTGGCTTTGGAGCTAAGCAGGTGAAAAATGATGCTACATGTGTCACCCTGTGTTGTCGTGTTTACTCTATTTGAAAGCAATAATCCATATCCTGCTCCTTATACACAGCAAAAATGCATATATAGTACAATGTGCAGCATTCAGGTACATTCAGCCTTAGACTTTGCTTCAGCGTTGCTTCTCTCATCCCGTGGTTGTTACTGCTGCTGCTGCCGCTGCTGTTACTGCAGGCAGCTGTGGTGGATGAGGAAGAAGAAGAGGAAGAGGCACCTGCAGCTAAACCCTCACTGTTTGCATTTGGCACTAAGAAGGTCAGTTATACATAAGTTGCTGTTGTCTGTCATGTATGAAAAGTTTTCACACAGTGATAGGTGGCACCTGCTAACTGGGGAGGTTTGCAACTCAACTTGCAGAATTCAATCAGGCCGCTTTGGTCCGATATTGCCTATCAAGTTCTCAAGATCGTCTGCAGATCCCTTCTGGGGAATCCTCCGCGAGCATTGTACAGGTTATGATAACAACATCACTATCACCTGTTGCTGCTGCTGCTGTTGACCTGTTTGCCTTGCAAGCAGATCAGCAAGCCTGCTGCTCCTGCCAAGGAACAAGAGGAAGAGGAGCAGACACCAGCTAAACCTGTTGGGCTGTTCGGCTTTGGCACAAGAAAGGTAAGTGGCTGGTGGCTTACAGTTAGTGGTGATGTACATATATGCACTGGCGGTTGCGTCACACTCTGCTGACTTTGTTATGATGCTGAGCTCTGAAGTTTGCGACCATAGATCTCATGATCTCTTTGTCCTTATACTTGTATTTGCTGAATTGCAATCAGCGGTTTTGTCTGTGGATGTGCAAGGAACAGATCTGTGTCCTATTCGGCAGATATCACAGACTCCCTGAGTGTATCTGACCTTCAACCTTCAAGAGTCAGCAAAACCTTGCCAGATCTGTTTGTCATCATATAGGCCTGCTGATGCATGGCATGTTTACAATCTCATGCTAGATCTGCTCTGATTACTGCACTGCTACTGCTGCTGCTGCTGCTGCTGCTGCAAATTACAGGTGACATCCCCTCAGCCTGTGGTAGAAGAAGAGGAGGAGGAGGAAGAAGAGAAGCCAGCAGCAAAGTCACCCTTGTCAATCTTTGGCTTTGGTTCTAAACCAGTAAGTCTACAGCTTGATGCTCAGTAGCCTTCGCCTCTAACGTGCATCTCCTGATGATTTCTTGATTGTCAATCCTGTGTTGTGGCCAGGTTGTAATTGTCTTGTTGCTTGTGACTGCGGAAATGCCACAAGCAACATGCACACGGCGAGAGCTGATGGCGCCAGCCCAGCATCAAAACATGTTCAACTGACAGCACTGAACAAATCAGCTACACTACTCCTCTTCCAGTACAGTTGTATTGATGGCTGTGCTAGTCCTATTCCATGATCCACCCTGAACTTATCATGATC
>LWCB01015812.1:0-13487 GCA_001630525.1 Coelastrella sp. M60 | reverse complement strand
AACCCTCCTTGTCAGCAACTAGGTGCCAATGATGCGCACTAACCTTTGCTTTTTATTCTTAGCAGTAGAGTTTGTTGGGATGTGTGCTGTCTTTGGCGCAGTACTTGCATGGGCAGCAATGTCCATAAATTTCTAGATGCAGTTGTCACAGATCAACATGCATGCAAGGTGTCGATGTGACATATGTTATTGATGTATGTTCACGAGCAGTATGGTCAGGTGTGGTGGTGTCGTTTCTTATGTACCCGCCGTATGCAATACATATGATCCGTTGGAGATGCCAGGTACTTGTCACATATGACACATCTGTGCTTTGTGACAGCAGCCAGGTGGGATTGTTGATGTGGGCAGTAGTTGATTGGTTTAGCTTGTGTGTGATTCTTGCTGGGCTTTGGCATATTGGTTAGATGTGGATGTATCTGGACTGGTTTGAGACAGTTTTATGGATGTTTACATCTGTTGCTGTACCAGCCTTGAGAACAGCAGAGGTTAACAGGTTGAGCATGTAAGCTGTTCTAGCTGGGCAGTGGCATATTGGCAAAATGTAGAGGTATCACGCTTATGCGTGGTGGGTAGCTTCAGAAGCCGCTTTGGCCTCAGTGAGTGCAAGTGTGAAACATCTTGCTTTTCAGCAAGACTAGCCAGTGGTATGGGACATGGAAAGTTGCAAATGCTGCTGGGGTGTGTGTAGTGTAAGTTCCATAGAGGCTTCTGCTCTGTTGAACAGATTCATGATGATGCAGCATTAGGTGTGTACTGCTCAAGCATCAGGTCACATCAATGACTCAATTTCATGCTATGGAATACGCTGTGCTGCAGAGTTGGGATTGGGGCAATTGACGTTATTGTAACAAGAGCTCCTGTGAACTTTCGAGGTCACGACTCACAAAGGGTAATGACATCAACAAGTGCGTCGTGGGATGGATGAGCCAGCAGTTTCAGGTGTTGTCAGGTCTATGTACTAGGCATATTACTTGTTGCATGGCTAACTTGTTTCTATGTAAGGACATATACTTGACAACACAAACATGAAGTTTCTGAATGATTTGCCACTTCCTCCAAATTTGCCTGCCATGGTGAAAATGTCCCAGCCCAGTATTGTCGTTTCATATATGACGTTGTTTGTTGCATAGCCTATGCTGTGTCGGACACCCACCACACGTATGCTGAGCTTCCTGTACACGTACACGTGTACACGTACACGTGCACACTGTGCAGATCTTCTAGAAGCAGCAACTGCTTGATTGCAAATAATGTATTCTCCCTGCTCAACAAGCAATACCTCCGTCAAAAATTACACAGGTGCCATTACATGTATAGATTACCCATCAGCCATAGCAATAACCCCATCGGCAACCCGCGCCCCATTCCAGAAGCGGACAGTCAATGCAGTGTGCTTCCAGCAGTATGTTCAGACAAATTTGCAAAACACAGGGGCCTTTGTACTTGAAGGCCTCAAGGTATTCCAGCACAGCCGCAGCTACTCCCATGCACCATACAACGCATGCTGCTGCTGTGTTGCATTCCCACCCTCAAGCCCAACCTGGCTAATACAGCTTGTTGGAGCTACACCAGTAACCTGACTGCCAGCTTGTCGTAGGTCTGCGCACGACACAGCTTCGTAGCTGCCACTCAACAGCTTGCTGTTGTTGCCTCCATAAAGTCTGCTGCCACCCAGGCCCACAGTGCTGTTGACTCCAAAACCTGGTGGCACACTGGGAGTTACGCATCCTGAGCCTGCAGTAGAAGCTCGATCAGTCTGGTTGCTGCCACCCGCCCACAACATCTGCAGCCGTGCAGGTACAGCGGCAGGGATGCTAGCTACACCACTGTTCAAGCCCCCTACAGCAGCACCAAAGTCAAGACCCGGCAGACCACTGTCTGTCCAAAGCCCAGCAGACTGCGACAGACCAGAGCCCTGACTGAACAAGCTACCTTCACTGTCTACGCTGCGCATGCTGCTCTGTGAGGTGTAATTGTCGCTCTGCGTTGCAAGTGCCTGGGCCTGTGCAGCTGCAACAGGTCGATGAGGTGTACTGCGGACTGCAGAGGTGCCTCCAAATGTCAGCCCTACCTGTTGCTGCAAGTGAGGTACATAGGCACCACCGGCTGTCCGAGGGTGATGACCAAACCCAGGTGGCGGTGCGCGTGTGCTGCAGGGTGCTGCGGGTGGCCTGCCTATTGCTGCTGCTCCTGATGCTGCAGTACCTCCACCTGGTCGTGCGCTGTGGTATTCCGTGCAATTCCTGGTGGCTGCACTTTTCCTGTGAGCTAGTGCCTTATCCAGCCAAGCACGCTGCTGTTTCTGATTCACACCTGCCTCCAGCTTTCGCAAACACTGCACAAGCTGAACGGCGGCCTCTGTGCTGGAAAGCTTGCTGCCGTTGACTGCCTGTTGCAGCATATCCAACAGGGTGACTGCTTCTGGCAAAGCTGACACTTCAGTATGGTTTGACACAGGCACACACACAGAGTGCCGGGCACCAGCCACCACTGTGGTAACCTCAACTGCCATGAAGCCGCTGCTGCTTCTAGAATCCAGCTCCTGGGTACCCTGTTGAATAGCTGAACTGCTAGTCTGATCATTCAAATGCTCTGTTGCACTGCTTGATGTGCTATCGCAGCTACTGCGCCTTGCGTCCTGCCCATTGCTAGCATCACCATGATGCGGCTGTTGTTGATGATGATGTCGCTGCTGGTGCTGCTGGGATTGGATGGAAGCCAGGGAGCTGCTGCTGCTCTGCCGCCTGACTGAGGCATCATGCTTGTGATGCAGATGTTGACTGCAACTTGCTGCTACTCCCAATGTTGGCCACGACTCCTCGTCTGTTGTGGTTGCCGGTAGACCCTGCAATGGCTCTATAGTGTTACAGTGGCTACCTGCAGTTGCTGATGCTGCTGCAGCCACCCAGTTGGCACTAGATGGTAAGCCAGTGACCTGTGCCTCGACAGACCTCGCATGGGGTGCTGCAGAGAGCTCATGGTGTTGCCGGTGCTTAGCTGCAACAGATGAACATGGGACAAGCTGCTTAACCTTGTAGCTGGCATGCGGGTGGGTGCTGTGGCTCGCATGGGCTGCCTGACCCACACCATGACCTGTGTGATGGTCAGAATGCGTAGCATGTACCTGACCACCATGTGTTGCATGTGCACTATTCACGTGCCCATGAACGCCGGCTGTATGGCTCATACTGCTGCTGCCAGCCATTGAGGCATCAACCTCAACCGCCTGCTTCTGCTTTCGCTCAATGTGCTGCCTGACTGCATCTAGATCATCACTGTACTGCTGCCGACAGCCTGGACAGGTGTTGTTGTACTCATTCTGCAATCGCTGATAGCAGAATAGACAGACCTGGTACCTGCAAAGCATGAAAGGCAGCATGGCTGGTGGATCTTGTGGCTGCGAGCATGCTGCAATGTGAGACGTTGAACAACACTTGACGCGAACTTCTGAGCTATCAGTGTCCCCAGGTAGGCCACAGGACGTTTGCAGGAACGTAGGCTGTTTGAACTTACCCACAAGGACAAGGGAAAAAGTGCCTGTCAGTATCATCAAGGTGCTCTATGCACAGTGGGCACTCCAACGGCTCCTGCAGTTCCTGCACGTGACGAAAGTAAACGCGTTGATATATGACTTAGTCAAGGTCGCTGCTGCAGTAGGTTTGCAGAGAAGCTTCACCCACCATATGAAGGGAGATTGGTTTGTGAGGCTTGGCAACTACAGGTTTCGCCTGCAGTACTTTGTTCTTCGCCTACAAGTATAAGCAGTAGTCGTTAAGCTGGGGCATGCAGACCACGCAGAAGCAGTCAGTAGAAGGCTCCAGTAGAAGGCTCACCATCGCGAGGTGCTTGGTGGGTGCCATCACTTCTTATTATTGATTTGTGCTTGTCGGCAGCGTTTGGTGATGAGAGAAAAGGTGGGCTTTGGAAGTGAGCACAGAATAATGTAAAGGGGAGTTCAGCCTTGCAAGACAGGAAATGACGCCCGGGTCAGCTGGGTCACAGCAGGCACACAATGACCCAGGTGAAGTACTGTTGCTGCTTGTGAGTGACGCATATATCAGATGTTTTTGGTGATTGTGACACTCCTTGTCCCATTGGCACTTGTCAGTGTTGTGTGGTATGCCCTCCATCCAACAGTCATGTCCAGGACATACCGGCTTTCAGCAACACAGACCAGGGGTTTTTTGGTGTTGTTTGGTTTTTCTCCCCTAAGTGCTATACCAGACTTTATGTTGATACCACTCAGCCATTCCACACCATGCGGCTGTGTATCCCCTGCATGGCGTGCATCAGCCCGGTTTCAGAGACCAGCACAAACCATTCTGGCCGGTCACTGGTGCAATGTGGTGCATGTGATACAGCACCGCGCGAGTTGTCACTTTGTCACTTGGACGACTCGTTGTCTTTCACATGTGTAATTCTTTCATCATCAGATGTTTTTGGTGATGCCTGCTGTGGACACGCATGCGCTTTGCTATTCAACGTCGCCGTTACTTGCTTCAAGCGTTGCTCTGGTACAACAAGTGTATGCTATATCCCTTGCGGTTACGGTTATGTGCAGACTCCATCGCTAATATCCAATGTCACTACAGCAGGCCGATGCTCCTATACCGTGGAAGCAGTGCTTAGAGGCAGGTGTTTATGGACAAGCTCCTGCTGTCCGGAAGACAGGCATGTGTCAAGGTACCGTGTGTGAAAGACAGTTGACTCTTGCGTACCCTAAATATTGCGTTATGCAGTATACTTTTATATAGGGTACAACCCCTGTTCGCGGATATGGTGGCAACCCCAGCGCATGAGTTACAGCTGTGACTGGCATCTCACATGTTGCATGGCAAGTGTTTGCACTACACATGAGGTTGCTGTAGGAATGCTTTCTGTCTTCGAGTCACAGTCAATCATTGCTGCTACATACCTTGACCCTTTGCAACACCTTGACCCAGTTCAACTGCCAGAAGCAGGGTTGCTTTTTCAACCAGTGACAACAAAGGGTGATTTGGCCAGTGTATACATACACCACCTTCAAAGTCATAGCACGCGTTTCTAGGCATGTCAAAAAGCATTAAGAAGTAACGCATCTCGTTTATTCTGTTCATATTGTCATTGCATCGACATCTCACACTGAGTGTATGCAGAGCCCTCTATCTGTCCGACTCTGGGAGTTGTGCAGCAGCCAAGCTTAGCAGTGATGCATATAGTACCTCTCTAGTCAACATCGTGCTTAGTGGTCACCAGTTGAGGCATCAAGCAGCTTGCTGGAAACTGTCTTGAAACTGATTGACTGGCAGTTTCAGTCATGTCATACTTAGGAGCAGCAGTTGCTTGTTTTATCAGCCAGCACTGCATTCAATTTGAAAGTTACATGAAGTATTATTTGAAAGTTACATGAAGTAACTTCACTTTGCTGCATGAGCCAAACTTTCTTTCATACATGTCATGCATGTCAGACGGCATGAGTCCTGTAGTAGAGTGGGTTGACTGCCAGTCATGTATAGAGGTTCTGTACATTGGCCCCAGTCTGTGTTGTACAGCTATTACATCATTCTCCAGCACTCTAGTATAGGCATCTTAGAATGTTGCATGCCAATATTTATCCATACTGAGCAAGCAGCCTTAAGATATCAGCTTTGATGCATCAACAATTTCAAAGTCCTAGCACGCATTGCTACTAGCCTAGTAGGCATCAAAGGCTTTTTTGCGACATCAACATATCTACATGAAACAGTTTCAAAGGCATGACAGGAGTGGGTGCCTATACTACTACTAAATGATGATTTGTCACGCAGCTTGCCTGGCATTATGGAATGCTCAGTTGATGAGTAGTGGGACCTTTCAGGCTGCTTACACATGGGACAGCAAAGGGCAATGCCATGGTATGATACATTCAGGCAAGCATATATATGTGTAGTTATCTGCCTTTCCGCGTGCATGCACCTGACTTTGAAAGTTGATTATGTCATGTAATAACTTATCAATGATAGTATCATTTACCTGTGCAGCAGTACTACTGCTGTACGGTACACTGGCAGCCAGGTCTTGTATGCCCCAAGGGCCTCGTGGCCGGAGTGGGTGACACCCACTGGGTGTTGCTACTGATGTACTACTTGCCTCAGGGAATCAATGCCCAAGGGCCGCATGGCCAGAGTGGGTTAACCTGGTAACAAACAAGTCAACTTGCATTGTATCATTCCCAAGAACCTCGTGGCCGGAGTGGGTGTGTCTACTACTTGCAACAAACAACATGTCAAGTAGTAGTTGACACACCCATTCCAGCCACGAGGTCAAAGTCACAACATGCGTTGCAAGGCATGGTAAAAGCATCAGTTGAACTTCAATTGTTTGCCTGTAAACAAAGTTTGGCCATGCAACATGAATTGTGCACAACAGAGCTGTTTGCCTGTGTGATAATGTTAGCCTCTTCGACAGCAACATCTTTTGCTGCATCATCACAATGATAGAAACAAACATAGCCATGCAACAAATGAAACTGCTTTCGCCATATGTTGTGGCGTGAAGCCGATCACACCACCCGTTTCTCACATCTGTGGATACTTTGTAAAACAAAGTTTGGCCATGCAACATGAAATGTGCCTGACAGAACTGTATATCACGCACTGGGGCCGCCTTCCAGAGCTGTGTGGGCAGTACTAGTATCATCCCTACGGTAATAACTGCCATAAGCTCACAGAGTTGATGCTTCACTTCGGAGGGGCCTCTACACCACTACCCTCTGGGAGACAATGCAAGAATCCTGTTTGAATAGCACTGATGCCCCCAGGCCAGATCTGCATGTTGTCACAAGGGTCATGAAACTTTGCGCTGCAACACCTCAGTAGCAACAGTACAACATTTCAACACTATGCCGAATTGGACTCCACTGGTGAACATCTTGCAACGAGCATAAGCACAATGGCACTGGCTGCCAGCCGCCAGTGAGACAGCTTCCCACCAGCGCGACGACTGCCTCTCACCATTATGGGCTTCACTGGCTGGCAACTGTCCAATACTGGCTCCATTGTTTCAATAAGGTGTTGAGAGTCCTCTGCCAGCAGTGGCCTGTACTTTTGGTGCTTGATGGCTGTCTACGAATGCCAACCCTATCGCCATTGCTATTCTCCAGAACGCCAGATTCGCTTTCTAACTGTACCTGATCAATCACAGCGTCGACCCAGCTGTCATCTTCGTCATCTGAGGTCTCAACTGCATCAGTTCTCCTCCTGACTTTCTGCACAATAACAGGGACCATCTCTGCATTTTGAGGCCTGTAAGGCTCACGCTGCACTGCAGGCAAGAGACTGCGGGTAAAGCCACTGTACGTGATGACGATCACCACCGGTTCAGATGCATTCTCAAACAGGATGTCCAAGAACTTCTTGGCACGCTTGACCTGCATCACACAACACAACAAATCAGGCAGACTTCTGCATCAACAGAATGTTTGAAGAGGTAATGATGCAGAGTCTAACTATGGAAATGATAGGCCAGTGTCCATGTAGAACTGTAATGGCGTGCTGCACTCTTATATTCGTGATACAGAGCACTGGCCTGTGCATTATCTTGTGATACTTGTTGTTCTGGCTGAGCGGCAGGCTGACCTGATGTTTCTGCCTTTCACGGGAGTCCTTGGTCCACAGGTGATCTGAATCACCCAGCAGCCCAAAACCACGGTCTGCATCATCCTCAGGGTTGTACACCTGGTACTTGTATCTTGGGTAGCTTGACGCCAGGCCCTTGTCAAAGGAGCAAGGTGATTGGGGATCACGGTCTACCAAGCCATTGGGATCACTGACGCTGCGGCGTGCGTCACAGGTGTCTTCACCCAGTGTCTCACGAACAAATTCCTCAACATTGGTGGCGTTTGGCTTGATACCTTCTAGTGCCAGCGTAGCAGTGTGGAGGCACCTGCAGATCAGCATCCAGTCACCATCAAGCATTGGGAAGGCCCTCAAGAGGGTAAAACCAACCAGGAGCAGCTGAAGATTGGTGCAACGCTGCAGCAGCGCCTTGTCATCACTGCACTTCCAGGCACATGCAAATGCGTACCTGCATGCAGCTTGGGGATAATTGCCACATGCGATAGCTGCCCGCAGGACTGACACACTTGCACAGCATCAGCTGAGTGTGTGAGCATAGCGGACACAGTAGAGATAGTTGTGAGCAGACAAGCTGGTAGGTGCATGACTCAGCCATGAGATGTTGCAGTGCAGGGGGTGAATACAAGTATCTCTTAAACTGCAGGGCTCGTTGCAATGTCTCTTGCTTGCCTTGTCAAGGGGCTGATGATGGCTCGCACGGGCTTGCCAGCAGTCACTTTATTGTACCAGCCACCACCAACAAGCATGGAGTTGAGAGACTTGGCCTGATCCTGGCCTAGACCAGTTAAGTCTGAACGCAAGGACAATGGCGGCAACCTGACATGAACATATGCCTGTCAACAGTCAGCAATCAGACTGCTCGGCACACAAGGCTTGGCCTGTTCTCAGGTAGCACGGCAGCCTGAACGGTTGGTTGCATTTGCGAGGCAGGTCTTGCTGACTTGTAGTTATTAGCCAGAGTGCAAGAAGGTGACCCATTTGGCCTGGCACTTGGTGTCATGATGCAGCTTTGAAGCTCTGTACAGTATTCAAGCAGGCAACTGTGAGGGCCTTTAAAGTCCTACACGGTCTACATTCTTCAAACCTCCCAAAGCATACCAGCAAAAGATCACTGAGGTCACATGTCTACAAGTCCTGTCATGCTCACCAGCATCAAAAATATTCCAGATAGTCCCCTTGCCATCATCATACTGGCACGTTCCCTCAACTGCAAACCACTCGTCAGGGCCTAGAGTGTCACCAAGGTAGTTGCTGATGGCTTGACCATGGCGCACAAGCAGCAACAACTTGCGATCTGCAGTAGCATTGCCAGGCTGTCATCAGCGAGTGCAGTCCGGCAGTGATAGTGCAGAGGTAATCATGGTAGTTGCCGTGCAATCTGAATCCACTCGCATCCGTGCCAATACAGCGTCATTCCGTGTGGCTGCTACTGCTCACCACCCACATTGCAATGAAGTTGGCCAGATGGTGAAACTCTCTCGATCAGACGCTGTTGCTGACATAACTGCTGTCACCAGCATGTTCCTGACATTCTACTTGATTGGCAGAGTTTTGCAGAGGGTCAGTCTTTGACATGTAATTTGAGTCATATGGAAAAAACTGCCGCATACTGGATGGCGCTGTCTTGGGCTATCTGCTCATGGTGAAGAAGTCACTGAGGTGCACAGTCATCTGGCCTACCGCACAAAGCACAAGCTGGGCCACTGCCCTCACCTTCGTTTCCATCAACCATGCTCAGAATATCCTCCCATGGCTTCAAGGCGCCAAAACTAAAGTGCTGGCCAGGCCCTGGAAGCTGCTTGGAAGCACGTTCCTGCAAAGCGATGCACAATTTTCTGGATATCTGCATTTTTTTGTGCTCACAAGCAGCATTCATGATGGACCAATATGAGACTCTTCTCATGAACATGGTGTGGTCGATAAGGTACACGGGTCACAGTCGATGCGTTACTTTAAAAAACTGTTGCTATGTCAAACAAAACCACGTTTAAGTGGCATTGCACGGCGAATGCGCGTTGATGCAGCCTCTGCAGCACCCCCACCTGTATGAAGAAGCCAGCTGGTGATGTATAAGGGTGCTTCTTTTTCTTCTTGCGATCTATCGCAGCTGCTTGGTCAGCCTTGGAGGGTTCCCTTATACTGATGACAGATACAAACTCACATGCCAACAGCAGGCTCAGGGTGAGAGCCAGAAGTTGGCGCTTGACCATGGCTCAGGGGTGGGCCTGTAAATAGGATGTATCGCACACCAGCAGGCTGACAAGATAGACAAATTTGCCAGTGTGTGGACTGTATATCTTGTTCACAACAGGACACCTGAGTTCAGCTGCAGCTG
Source organism: Coelastrella sp. M60 (assembly GCA_001630525.1). Classification (NCBI taxonomy): domain Eukaryota; kingdom Viridiplantae; phylum Chlorophyta; class Chlorophyceae; order Sphaeropleales; family Scenedesmaceae; genus Coelastrella; species Coelastrella sp. M60. Next base: position 3,554 of record LWCB01015812.1, on the reverse strand, counting down.
CTGCGGATCATACGATTTCCCTACGCTTCACGACACTGATCACCGAGTGACTTAACTGCTCCAAGCAAAATGCCCGGGGCTTACCCAAAAGAGACACTGTCGACCGGTGACTCACAGACACGCTTTCCGCAATGCAGAATCAGGCAGCTACTGCTTGCTGCGATCAGTGACGGGAGTTTTGCGGCAGTTTTGCGCAACCTCGCTAGACAATTCATACGGAAGCGGCAGGAATGCCTCGTTCGATGTCGCATCCTGCAGCTACCTGAAATGCTGCCTATCCTTGGCAGCCTGCATGGCATCTGCTGCGAATCATTTGCAACGAGACCGCCTGTTGTGCTTCCACACCCGCTCACTCGAAAGAATGCGGGCAAGTACGTGCTGCAACAATGTCACAGTATATATAATTTGCATATCTGCCGAAGATAGCCAGCAGGACGTGCGGCAGGACTATCGACACTACCTATAACCTGTTTTGTCTGCATGCTCAAGCCCCTAGCTGCACCCTGCGCCTGGCTCAGCCTCAAGCTTCACTCTATGGACGAAGGGTTGTTTTCTGATCTCCAAGCTTTAATCTGTTCACAAAGCGTTGTTGCTTGATCCTCAACAGCTGCATCCTCGTTTGAGCTGCCTCCAGCTCAGCTCTGGCATCAGACTGGATCAAGGCAACCTACGCAATTATACCAGCATCAGACTCGCAAAGATGGCGATCAAGGTATCACTGGTAGTGTCTTGCACATGCAGCCGCGCATGTGGCTGTGCAAACCACCTCTGCTGGGATCCTGTACCCCGCAGGCTGCCCTTGTATTTACTGCACAAATGTCCCACTACATGCTGCTTGCCGGCATAGCGCTCCCATATCAGGCAAGCTGTCACATGACTGTTTTGAATATCTGAGATTTTCACGTCTGAGAGCAGATATATCTACAATCAGGTGTTGCAGTACCAACCTGGTCACGCATAGACTGCTGCAAAGCTGAAAGCTCTTGCTGATGCTCCTGCCTTTGAATGTCCATCTCAACCTGCAGCTGCCTCACTTTGCTGTGTTGTTCCTGCAACACAGCTGCACTGGCAGCAGAGCTTGCTTCTGCCTCCCTGCGCGCATCTGCAGCTGCCTGGCAGGCATTGTGTAGCTCGTCCAGTGCTCTGTAGTGCCAACAACAGATGAGGTCCTGATGAGAAAACACTGGACGGCTCTTACCTGTGGCCAGTCGCCACACAGCCCCTGGTGCTTGAAGCAGGTAGTGAACTCAGTCGAGTTTCTGACACCCCGGCAGCAACGTGTGGACTGCAGTTGCAAAGTCTTACGATGCAGGCTATCGTTGCTGAATGGCTTACCGGCGCATATGCAGCAGCTCCTGCTCTTGCTGCTCCATCTGCAGGGTCAGCTGCTGGACCTGGTGCTGAGCTGCTGTAGCCTCCTGCAGTGCCCTTCTTCTCTCTGCCTCGGCTGCTGTGATTGCCTTACTGAGCTTCACTGCATAGCAGATAGTGTTCAGTGAGTCAGCCGCCAGAAGTGCATTCGAGTGGTCATTCGCCGCTGACCCTGGGGCTTGTTGACCTGGCCTAACTCCAGCAGACAGCCCACGCAGGTACTGCACCTCTTGCTGCAGCAGCTCCAGCTGCTCCTGCAACGCCTTCTGCTGCTGTTGTGCCTGCATGAAGTACATACCGCCATTTCTCTCACATCCGCCACCTGCTTCTGCTGCATGATGACTCTAACATCAAACATGCAGCGACCTATCTTGTTCAGTGCACATGAGTGCATACTGGCTTGTGTGCATACTTGCATCTCCGCAGATGTGTGTTGTGCTGCCATCCTCTGAACAGCTTCATCCCTTTCTTGTTGCCATTGGCGCCGCTCCTGTTCCAGTGTATGCTGAGCAGTTAGCCTTGAGGCCAGTAGCGCTTCTATCTGCTGCTTCTCAAGAGCTGCCTTCTCCTGATCCCAGGCTGCTTGTGCCTCCTTGAATACAAACAGCAATCACCGCCACATAGCCCAACATTAAGTAGAGCAACTTGCAACTGTGAAACCACGGCATGTTGTGGCGTGCATTTGGCAGTACACCAAGTGTCTGCAGGTGTCATGCAGCAGAGCTGTACAGCGCAGGTGTCAGGCAGCAGGCTTGTGCATTTGGCGCACATCTGGACCACATGGGGTATGGTGATTGCAACAATGGGACCCTGACAGTGCAAGGAAGCCTACCATTGCGGCTAGCTTCTGCTCTTTCAGAGCTGCTTCCAGGGTCAGTGCTGCTTGTTGCTCGGCCAGTTGCAGTGCTGCCTCCTTGTCAGCAGTCAGCTTGGCTAAGGTGTGCTGCTGGCTGGTCATGTGATCTGCTTGCAGCTGTATAAGCCTGCATGATTCAAATAAGCACTCAAGCAGGACAAAATGCAGGGATCTGGACAGCAATGGAGGGCTCACAATGCGTCTGGTACCCCATGCCCCCATGATCAGCACAGCTTGCAACAGCCCATGATTTTACTACCTTGCCATGACAGATGCAGACACCATCGCCGGAGCTTACCTCTCTCTGTGTAGCTGGTCCCTTTCCTGTGAATGCTTCTGTGCAGAGTGCACCTCCTGCTGTACATGTTGCTGCAGCTGTCGCACCAGCTGCTCAGCTGCAGCAGCCCGTTGCTCACTAGCGGCAAGGTCTGCCTGCACCTGCTGTAGCTGCTGCTGCAGGGTTGCCAGCTGCTGCTCTTTATGCTGCAGGTCTTGACCAGCTTTTTCTGCTGCGTCTCTGCTGTTTGCAGCTAGCTGATGCAAGTCCTTGAGCTCGTTGGCAGCTGCCAACTTCTGAAGCTTCAACTGGTCCTCCAGTGTGTTTTGCTGCTGCTTGGCTGCATCAACTTGCTCTTGCAGAGTAATGATAGTGTTATGGGCAACCTGGTGTTCAGATGGTAATCAGCAGCACCCTCTGCATTGCTCAACCATTCCTGAGTAGTGTTAACACCAACACAGCTGTGCCTTTGTAAACCGAATGTCACACATGTCCAGTGTGATGTGTACATGCGGACATTCCAAGCCTTAAAATGTCGTACTGGTTGATCACCAACTCAGCTGTAACATGGGTTCTAGCCTACATTCAGTACATTGTGTTGCCCTGAACACACCTGCAAGTCAGTCTGTGCTTGTTCTAGCGCATTCTGCAATTGCTGCAGGTGCTCGTGACACTGTTCTGCTTGTTGCTCCTGGACCGACACATCTGCGTTCTGCCATGTCCCGACATGAGCCAGCAGTTGCTCAGTGGCGGCAGCTGCAGCCTGCACCAACTTACTGCTAAGCTTGGATGTATGCTCACAATTGACCCCAGTTTCATGAGATAGCACGTCGCTGCTGCTGCTGCTACTGCTGCTGCTGTTTGGCTTGAGTTCTGGACTATGGGCGCAAGCTTGGAACCAATCAGACAGTGGTTGCAGCACAGTAGACCGTAATTGGTGCTCCAGCTCCATCCTGTTGCAACCAGTCAAAAGCGCTCCATGTAACACATCGACTTGAAGATGGCAGCAGCAGTCAGAAGGCAACTCATACTTGTGGTCTGAGACGTACT
>LWCB01015806.1:0-19364 GCA_001630525.1 Coelastrella sp. M60 | reverse complement strand
CAAGTCATCAATGAACATAAGATAAAGAGTGGGAGAGATGGGATCTCCTTCATGCAAACCCAAGTCACAAGAAAATTCACTTGAGATAACATTATCATACGACACAACACGTGTAGCACCCTGATACAAGCCATGCAACACTCTGAAGAACCTGCCTCTAATACCCTTATCCCACAACTTGCACCATAGGCCATCTAACCAGACTGTTGGGAAAGCCTTGCTAACATCTACAAATAACACATATGACTCCTTGCCTTCAGCACGCCGGCCACTGAGCACTTGGTGCAGGACAAATTGATGATCTGCACAACTCCTACCAGGCCTGAAACCATTCTGGCATTCATGTAATGATGCAGAAGCATTGCAGAGACGCTCAAGCGGAGATGTACCATTGACTTCAGTACATCCAGGCTGTGCTACAGCAGCATCTGGGCTCACTGCTGCAGCGCCTAGGGCAAACCTCCCAAATCCCTCCGCACCCAAGACAGGCGAGACATTGTCACTTGAGATTGGTTGCACTTGCTGTGTATGGAGGACCTGTTCCCTTGGGCTGCATCCCGCAAACCTCTGCACCATATTGACGTCTTGTCTCCAGTGTCTCCAGCTGTCTCCAGCTTGGCTGATGCCTGCTGCCATGGCAGCTGCAGCTGCAGCAGCAGCAGCAACCCACATCCAAATCTTCAAACCCATTATGATTAGCAGGAACCCGGTTACAACGCCCACAACTCTGCAAGTTCTGCTAAATCTCAAACTATGCTGCTGGCCATGTTGCTGCTGCTGAGAAAAGTGGGGTTGCTGCTGCTGCTGCTGCTACAATGTCTATGTCGCAGTTGTTTTCACTCCTTCAGGGGACTGGAGCATGGTCATGGTGGGGCCGCCGCCCCACTCACACTCTGGTGTCACACCAGAGTGCAAAGTTTGCTGCCATCTGTGTGCCTATGACGTCACCTGAGTTAGGTAAAGAATTTTGACTTGCAGCTGGATGATGACTGCAGCTGGGTCAGAAGCACAACTCTACCTGCTTCAGACTCAGCTCTGGGGTATGTTAGCTCTGGGCATGTTACATGTTGCAGTCGGCCAACTTGGTTTCAGTACATGGCTATCATAGCATGTCAGTGACCAGCAATCAAAAACAATAGACAATCATTCAACATCTTGAAGGTAGCCAGCCTGCACTATTAGTCCCCACTTTCCAATAATGATGCCCAGTCCGATGCTCTGCTGCTGCTGGGGGACCTGGCAGCAGCCTGACTAAGCTTGCGCTCACTGGTTGACCTTTGCAGCAGATGGGTTGGGTCCGTTGTGACAGACAGCTTCTTACAGTAAGACTGTTTGCCAAACAGCGGCTCTACATGCCATATTTTTTTTTACCCATCAGCCATAGCAATGACGCCATCGGCCCCGCGCCCTGGCTGTACATGCCATATGCGGTCACAGAGATGATGGACTGGAGCAGGTTGCTGCTGCCAGCTTGCCCAGAGGACCGTCAGTGACGTCGTTTCATGGCTCAAAAATGAGAATCCATTCTTGTGATGCTGCCGCTGCTGCTGGTGATGACAGTGCTGCTATCGGTGTTGACTGACATGGGCCCTTGTTCCGAACAGCAAGTGCTACAAACAGCAAGTGCCCGCCTACATCTGCAGCAGTTGTAGTTGAGCTCTTGTCTGTTGGGTAGCCCCAGTACTACTACTAGTATTACTACTGGTACGATACTCTTGCATTGAATGTGACCACCACTCCGAGCACAATAGAGTTGGCTCGTGCAGCAAGTGAATGTTACCCACTGAATCTATGCCCAATGAGCCTGGTATTGGCTCTTTCCAACGGGCGAGTTACTTCATGTAACTTTCAAATTGAATGCGATGTTCGCTATCATGACGAGCAATTGCTTCTCTTAGGGGCTGCCATCTGAGTGTCGGTATGTAGATAAAGTACCCATCAACCTTTCATACAGCCATTTGAGTGCCTGTGTTGGTTCTGCTCCATGAGCCAAATCTTCCGTACTACGGGATTCGGAATCCCCACTGATTATGTAATGAGATAGTCTCAAGATGACCAAGTCGAGTTTGAAAGTTACATGAGTAACTTTAGCCCGTTTGACGAGCCAAGGACAGGCTCATTGGGCAGGGAAACCGCATGTCTAACGGGTGCAATGTGTCTGCATGAGCCTAATCTGCGCTATTCAACTCTGCACGAGCCACATCCCCCTCAGGCTGCATGTGCTTCTATATTTCTTATACATCCCCCTCAGGCTGCATGTGCTTGCAATTATCCTGTTTTGCTCTGACATGTTTTCTGATTCATTGTGATGACACTCGTGACAAGGAGAGAATGACAATAGATGCTGGCAGCAGCGGCCGAAGCTGACTCTGCGCAATCCTCCTTTGACGCAAACCTAATGAAGTTCACGGTTCTTAGCAGGACAACTTTTGTATCTTGCGTTGTTACACATAGGTCGAATTGAGGCCTTTGGATTCATTAAAATCATATGTCAACAAGCAAGCCAAGAGTCGACAAGGTGACAGAGACATCATCTTGCACTACTGGCATTGCTTGCATCTGCAACCTGCCATACTTGATTGCGATGGCTTGACAACCTACTGCAGGATGCTGCCCTCTGCCATAGCACTTGGGCACTGCACACTGCGATACCTGCAGTTTCTGCTGCTGCCGACTTGACATTCTGTCCATCGTGCTTGGTCAAACTGGCTCTTGTGCTGAATAAAGGCATACCCACTGCAGCTCCAGCATGTCCCAAAAGGGGCGAGGGGGGTTCATGAAGGACCATTGGTGAATTGTCATAGCACTGTTGCTGATTTCCCTATTTTCTGGTGCTGCTGATTAGCTGCAAAGACTCAGTGGTGGCCAACTGCAAGCAGGAATACAAGCAGCAGGCGTCGGCCATTGCAGATTGATGTGCTACATGTGCCACCATATGCAACACATACAAGCTGTTGTACATATCGGCAAGGCACAAGCACCAGGATATGGCTGCCATGCTGATGTAGTCTTTGCAGTATTCTATACACGGGCAACTGCTGTCAGCAACTTTTGTTTGTATGATTGATGTGTATCAGTGCCTGCAGGCGTGTGCTATTCATGCTTGCTTGTGCCTGGGCCACGGGTGCTGGCTGTCTGCTGCCGACAGTCAACTGCATCGAGTCTGAAACATGCATGCAGTGGATGCCCGACGCTGCTGTGACATCGGTCTACCATCTGCAATGTGTGTAAGCAAGCCATCTGCAGGCCAGTACAACACACAGCCCAGCTCTGACTGCTTTACTGTTGTCGGCAGTAGCTTACATGGTGCATGGCCTTCGCTGATAGCCTTCTCGTATGCTGCCTTCTGTGCGCTATTTCTTGCACTGTCGATACTCATGAATACATAGATAGCCGTGGCATAGCCGGCTGCAAGAGCCCAGTGGTGCTTGAGGAAACGCTGCCTGAAGTAGAAGCTGAAGCTCTTCTGAAAAGGGTGGGGTGGGTTTGGGGGCAGATTGGTTGGATCTACTGGAGGCGGACGAAGAATATTGCGCATATACTCCTCGCCCAGAACCATTGTGCGAAATCAATATCAAGCACGCAGCTGAGATCGGGGACAAGCACACTATCACTCCACCTGCTGAACTCTGGCTACTATTGTCCCCAGACCTGCACAGCACATTATCATCACCGTAGATGCTGAGATTGCATCAAGCCAACACCTCTCGATATGGTTTTGCTTCGCTGCACCCTTTGAAGTCTCGTGAGTTCACTGCCTTGTACTGCGAGGGCATCATCTGTTTCTACAACAGAGTAGAGGTATTTCTGTGCAGCTGAAAGCACGCAGATGAGGTCTAGCCTGCAGTGTCTGATTGATTGTACTTTACGACCGGTACTTCTGCACAACAGAATCTGCTGTGGCTCTGCGTGCTGCTACGCAGAGTGTCAAGGTAGTTGGCTGGGAACTGGCAGATTCAAAAGCGTTGCACATGCTCTACCACGAGAAGCAGGTACGTAAAGCAGTCGCAGCACCTGGCCTGGGTACAACTCTCCAGCACAATACCATGCACAGGCTGACACCCCAAACCTTCATCAAACACCTTACGCCTGGAAGCAAAGCTGACAATACTGTTTACCTGCAGGTGGCAGCGCTATGCGGGGTCCACTGCATTAATACTTTATTGCAGGGCCCTTACTTCTCAGAAGTAGATCTAGCACAGGTGACAGCGATGGTTTGGCTGCACACATCACGCATGATTGCATCGGCCAGGAACAGCTCGAAGGGTTCTAGTAACCTGCTCTTCTGCTCGTGCGCTGTCTGGGCTTTTGGTGCGCCTGGTGAGACTTGCAGGTTGATGTTGGCTGTCTGTTATTGGCAGACCCGTGTTTGCTGCATGTCACTTGAGGTCTCTTTTCTGGATGCTCACACAGTCTGCTGTCCTGCATATCAGATAGGTCACGATCTCGATCAGCTGGAGCGTCAGATGCTTGATGCTGAGGTGCTAGCAGTATCAGGGCCGTCCAGTAACCTGGATGAGAGCGGCATGTTCAGCATACAAGTGCTTGCCAAGGCTCTACAGGTGCGCTGTGCCCACAAGCAGCAGCACAAGAAGTTCTGTCAAGCGCACAGTCAGTCGCTGTGTACAGCTTGATGCATGCGCAAATGCTGGAGAGTATCAGAATCCTAGAGGACAGATGCAATATCAGCATGGTAGCCTTGACATTGAGTAGATATTTCTGCAGCATGCTGCGAAGTCCTTGTTGCATCCTCGTGTGTTTGCCACACCGCAGGTCTGGAATCTCACAGCAATTCCCTTCAGCAGCAAAGAGCTCAGGGAAGCACCTGGAGGCTTTGACCCACAGCATGAGCAGGCTTTCATATGCAACCTCCAGGTATCAACATCATTTTACATGGCGGCAGCTCTTGAGGTGGCGACAATTGCTTAGACGGCTGTGCAAATCTTCTGCTGCTGCTGTTGCTTTCATTGGTATAGGAGCACTGGTTCACCATCCGCAAGATCGACGGTGATTGGTGGAATTTCAACTCCCTGTACCCTGCCCCTGAGCCGCTGTCTGCCTTCTACCTAACCGCCTACCTGGACAGCCTGAGGGACCAGGGGTACACCATATTTGTCATACGAGGTGGTTTACCACCAGCAGCAGCAGCGCCAGGGACAGCAGACATGGAGGGGCCTGGCAAGTGGTGGGACACGGAAGAGGTGATCACAAGTGCAGAATGTATCAGATCTGAAAACTGGTTATGGCTCCCCAGGGCCATCAATACTGGCTTCACTAATGTAGAGCATGTGCAACTGCTGAGCACAGAAGGTCACAGTGCACTATACAGTAGTTCGAAGCTGTGTACAGCACTGCCTCCAGTGGCCTCCTCAAGATCGCTTTTACATCCTTGGATTCTACATAGAGTATATTTAGTGACCTTGCTGCTTGATCCACAGGCACGTTCTGCCCATCAGTCTGCACGAGAGTCCCGCCAGTTGGGCCGGGCGAAGAATGCCATGGAGGAAGCACTGGCTCGGGCAGCAACAGCAGGGGGTGCACTAACACTCAGGAAGAGAGGTGCACAAGACATGACAGGTGGGTTTGTGCAGAGACGTCTGCAGCAGCAGCTGCTGTGTCCGTGACGATGAACTGGGCACAATGACACCAGGGGGAGATGTCCACCAAGGGCAGCATCATGCTTGCAACAGGGGATAATGGCGTGGAGGCAGCAGCCACAGAACCATCAACCTGTCCTGTCTGGCTAACAATCTTGTGGCACTGCTGCTGCCGATATAAATGCTGTACCCCAATCTCTTGCAGTATTAACATTCATAGTAACCTACAAATGTGCTGTGTAGGCGATGATGAGGATGCAGACTTGGCAGCCGCTATAGCAGCCAGTATGCAGGACTCTCAATCAGCAGGGATAGACCCACCGGGACCAGTTTTGGCCAGTGGTAGCAGTGGACGCAGTTACGCAGCAGCAGCTCGCCAGGCATCTGGCGCAGACATGCAAGGCATGGCAGACAGATCAGCCAGTCATGATGTCCAGCACGATGACTTTGCTGTATATGATGAAGATGACCCTGAGCTGGCAGCAGCATTGGCAGCAAGCTTAGAAGAGCATAATAGTCAGCAACAGGAGTGGCAGCAGGTTCAGGATGACAAGCAGCAAGCAAACCATCAGCATCAGCAAGAGCAGCAGCAGCAGCAGCAGTTACCAGAGGTGCCAGAAGAGCCGCCTGAAGATTCTGAAAATGTTATAACAGTGGCTTTCAGACTTCCATCAGGTGGCAGACTGTCTCGCAGGTTTGTGAAAAGTGACACTGTGGCAGTGTTGCAAGCATACGTGTTGCAGGAGTTGCTGGCCAGTGGAGATGTGAAGCCGGGACAACAAGTGCAGCTGGCAACTCAGTTCCCTAAGACAGAGCTTACCAGCAAACAGCTTAACCTGGAAGCAGCTGGTGTGGAAAATCGTAGCATGCTCAGTGTGACCATTGTATAGCAAGTTGTGATTCCCCACACACCTTGTTGGTTCAGCCACCCCCACTCAATTAATCACCCAGAGTGTAGTGTAATTGAGTGTTTTGGTTGGTTCATCTAGCCTAGGGTCTGCAGTCCAAGAGCCTCGTGGCCGGAGAGGGTCATTATTACTGCTGCTATGTCAGCTTGCAATAACCTGGCTCCACCTGGAACTTCAGCGGATTACATTGTGAAAGGAGATTTGGCTCATGCAGCAAAATGAATGTAATGCTGGCTGATATTGACAGGCAATAGCTGCTGCATTGTTGAGCTTACATTGTTGAGCTATGCTGGTAATGTCATACAGCGGAACTGATGCATCTACCTGTTTCCTTCATTACTGTTGGGCTGTTAGCAGATCCTATGCGTGCTTTCAGTACCCGAGCCACTAGACTTTGGGGCGGTGGGTGGGTGGTCCCGCCACTAGAGTGGGGTGTTGCAGGGCTTGGGCGTATGTAACGCAGCAGGAGGGTCATGGGCTCAAACGTATGCAGCATACATCTTCGATCAGAAAGATTCCGGGCACGCTGGGTATTCTTGTATCACTACAGTATTGTAACCGCTGCTGACAGCGCTGCTTGTCGCCCGCTGCTACGCGCCCTTGAGGCCACGCCGCCAAGTGGTCAATCGCTTTGCTTGTAGACACCAAATTTTTATTTCTAGGCATTCTGGTGCTTGACGCGTTGGTCAGGCGTGTGTTCAGTACACTAGTCGGGAAGGACCAGCGATCATGACCCAGGGACTGGAGTTTCGGACAGCCACTATGCACGATTGTGATGCCATTGTCAAACACAATATAGCGATGGCAAAAGTGAGTGAACAGCTACCTTTAGCAGCCTTGCAACCGTGTATGGTTGCACAATAGCAGTGTCATCTGTTCAATCCTGCAGCAGCAGTACATGACTCCTGTAAGTGGGCAACTGGGCTAACAGCAGTCCTGGCCTGCTGCCCCAACACACGCAGGAAACTGAAGATATTGATCTACCGCTTGATGTCATCACCAAAGGAGTTCGGTGAGCTTGGCATCTCTTAGAATATGAGCAGGCATAGGATGCTACCACAGGAGTGCATTGGTCACTAGAAGTGCATTAATTACGGGAGGCGCACATGTTGTGGAGCAAACCTTCATGTCAAATATAGTATCCAGCAGTTTGAATGATCTAGTATGCGAGATACACCAATAGCTGCACAAAATACCTGTTGCTATGAGTACGGCATGGTGGTGTTGCAGGGCAGTGCTCAGTGGAACAGCACATGCGACGTATTTCTTACTGGAACAGCAAGGCACCATCGTGGCACAACTGATGATCACCTATGAATGGTCCGACTGGCGAGCGGGTGAGGCTACGTCACGCTTGATTGCAGGCTCTGGGGTGATTGCATCAGGGGAGGCACACTTGCCTCAGAAACTGCCTGCAGCATCTGTTTAGCATGCCTCATACATACACAGCAATCTGGGACAATACTTGCACGCTCTGTTGCAAGTACATAATCTGCCTTTGTCTTCCCAACAAGGCAATGCTTTGGCATCAAGTGTGCTGTTTGCCCCCTGGTTCTGGCACCCACTAGATCATTTCAGTGAACTTTTTTTGAGTGTGGTCCATTTCTTCTGCCATTAACAGGTGTAGTATGGTGGATACAATCTGTGTACGTTCCGCCTGAGCACAGACAGAAGGGCCACTTCAAGCAGTTGTACTCAGCAGTTCGTGATGAGGATCAGAAAGCTGGCGCCGCAGGTCTGCGCCTGTATGCTGATGATCATAACACCAGAGCACATGCAGCGGTGAGGCAGACTGTGCTCGGAGCTTATACTGGCAAGCTGAAATGTCAAGAATTAAAACGCTGTCAGATCAATCATGTTGAGCACTTGCATGGAGTGGACTCATGACCCTTGCCCAGCAGTTTGGTGTGTGGTGCATGTTGATTAGGGTTTGCATCGCAGCTGATCCATTCTGTACACATATCTCCTTACTGAAATGCCAAGGACCATTGTTTGTGGAGTGCCTGCTGTATTGAACCCTGCTGCCCTGTTGGCCCTGATGTTTTGCAGTATGAGCGCCTTGGAATGACCAGTCACTACAAGGTGTTTGAGGACATGTTCACTACCTACTAGGAGACCAGCCTGCTCAAAACCTTGGCTGTTTCCTGCCCATTACGTGGCCCAATAGCTGTGATGGTGTCAGCCAGCATGTGCTGCACAGATCCTGTCTCAAGTCGTCAAGGGCATTAGTGCTGAAGGCCTTCCAACCACATGCAACCACCACCAGCACACGGACACTACTTGGCGTTGAGAGCCATAGCTATTTCGGAAGGGAAATGTTACGACTGGGTCTATTACTGACTGCAAAAAGGTACAGCGCTGTGAAAGTGCTTTCAAAATCCTTGTGTTCATGACTCATCAGATGGGCCAACTTGTTAAGAACCATGTCCAGCCGTTGCCAAGCAGCAGTATACTCCCTTTGCAAGATACCACAGTATGTTGCATGTTTTGATTTTAAAGCACAGGAAACAAGTCACAAGTAATCCTGTTGAGCTCCAACTACGACGCTCAACAAGCGCATGTAGTCTGCTTTATTAACAGTGTGCTCATCTAATAGCATCTGGGTCACAGCAGAGTCCTACAGCTAACCAGGTAACACCTGACAAAACATCAGCAATCTGTTTGCTTCCTGATGCAGCAGGACTGGTGAATCTAGCAGTCGATTCACCAGTCTAACCCACGACACCTATGCTGCTGCCCAGGGATCAAGCAGGCTTCTCAGCTCAGAGCCCTCAACTTGAAGTATCGCGATCAGATGCGCTGTCAACTCCATCAGCCAGTAGACCCTGTAGCAGCAGCAGCAGCAACTCCTTGAATACATTACCAGCAAATGATGGCACAACCATCACAGCCATCGTATTGATTCCCTCTTGTCACCTCTATCCACTGCTCTACTCAAATTCATCAGTTGGAAGCCTTCACCATAGTGTACTGACTGTTTTTAGAGGGACCTATTGCATACCAACAGACGGGGGACTCTGGTTCACCATGTACTCTGCAACTGATGAACGCCCACTGGAAATGCACATCAAGGACGTCTCACGTGGTAATAGGCTCACCTGCAGACGTTGATTTTCCTGTTGCAGCTGCTGTACCTGCAGGTCTGACTGCACAGCCAACTGCCGCATTGCTAGAAGAGCAGGTGCTGCAACACACTCAGCATGTTGAAGTAAAGCCTGTTGATGCACTGCTGACTCATGAAGCTGTAACAATGCCTGGTGGCTGCTGCTTATGGGGTGGGTTGTGTGTGTGCTGCTACCAATCTGTTGCCTGTGACTTTCTTGCTCCTCAACCAGCAGCATCTTTTGAACTTGAACTGCAAACAAGACAGACTGAGATACATCAGCTGCTGCATGTAGACTCATGTGCAGAGCATTCCAATGCATAAGATACAAGTCAGGTCATGCACTGGTCGGCTATCTCATATGTGACACAATGCAATCACTACAGAGGGTCTTACCGCAGGCTGTGAGGCACCATGCAGTATTGATGACATGCAGACACTGATTCATCTCAAAAACAATCCTGTGCGACCAGCTGGTATGTGGGAACATCAGATTTGGACCTATATTGTTTGCCCATATCGTTCCCACATTCACCCACCCACCATAGTCACTCAGTGTACTTGCATTGCTGTGATCCCCCCTGATACACAATGGAACCTCCTTGCGCTGCCATGTATTGGCTGCAGACTCTTGCATGTCTGCAATCATAAGCAGCACAGCACAGCACTGATTAGTCATTTGCAGGGCAGTCATGGGTGGCCTGTTGGAGGCAACGGCTTTCCACCCTCAGCACAATGTACAAAAGCTCGAAAGCTGATTCCTGTACATGGTGGCCGAGTCTTCTTGCCCATGGATGCTCTCTTTGCACACCTCCGAGAGCACGACATACAAATAGGTTTCTATGGCAGGTGGTTACAGCTATGCCTTCCACCCATCTTCAATGCAGCGATCAAGCACGCGCGCTTGTATATGATGTAGTTCACTGTTGCCCAACATCTGCTATACAACCAAATACTATGTTGACCGAGGTTGGTCTGTCCTTGACCACATTTGGCCAGTATACATAATCGCAGGCACAGCTACTTCTTGCTTTCCGTCTTCATCTCACCTGCTGCTGAAGCAATCATTGCTGCCTGTATCTGAGAGTCCAACCCTTCAAGATCAGCACTGCTGTAGCCTGATATACTGCTGCCTGGAACTGATTGAAAGGCAGTCACCTGGATGGTCTGTTCCTTGCTGCCGCTATTACTGTTGAACACAGAGAATATCAACCCCACAAAGCCAGTATCAAGCATCTGATACATTGCCTGAAGTAAGCAGACAATACCAAATTTTGATTACCTATTGTACACTGATCTGACTCATGCTTCTGCACAGCACAACACTTGACACTATCAGCAACATCCACGGTTCCAGTCTTGCTGTGGTTGCTGGGGCTGGTCAGTGTTTGCTGTACCGTGCTGCTAGTGCAAGGAAACATTGCAGATGCGGCTCTTTTCCAAGGACCCTCCCTGTGCTCTACCTGTGTGTTGACATCCACATGTGATGGTAGTACAGTAATATGTGGGTGGCTGTGATACCAGCCTATGACCCGGGTGGGGACACCTGTACTGCTGCTGATGTGCTCTGCTAGGGCACTGCAAGCTGCCACCTGCTCAGGGCTGCTTTCAACACGATCCTGCGCAAGAGAATGCAGCAGAAGCCAGAATAACGCTGACCAGTAAGATAACCACTGCTCATCAAGTGGATGCAATCGATGTACAGTTGGTTGCACATCGGCACTGTTAAGTAGAAAGCAGCTGCCAGCTGTTCATTGCCGACTACTGCTCACCTTTCGTCGATCAGTGCGTATCTGAGGCACTGCTGTGCGCACATAGGCCACCAGAGATCCCTCCTTATTCTGCATATCCAACACGGTTTCAGTCATACGTCTGCTGTTTGTGTCACGATAGCATGGCCACAAGTAGCAACACAGCAATTGAGCAGAACCCGCTGCGTGTCAAATGCATGTGGCGGGTAAAACACACTGTGCTCACCCTCAGGTCACCCAACAACAAGCCCATGATTTCTTCCCCTTCTGTTGACAAGGCGTGTGTAGTGCACGCCAGGAAAAGCTCTGCAGGTGCCCAGCATTCATGTGCACCTCAGCTCAACAACAGATGTGGATGCTACAGGTGCAGCTGCTGCTGGAGTACAAGCAGTAGACACAGTTTGATGTCAACAGATCAATCCTTGCATGTGCACCTGGGGTAATTACCACGCCTCCCAACGACATTACCGGTAGTGTGGGCACAACTGCAAGTGCATGTGACTGGTGCTGGGTGCACTGGACAGTGTGTGCTCAGGTGTTGTCAGTGGGGACCGATTGTCTCGATAATATTGACCTTAAGAATTTGATCACTACACGCTAAGCCTGCCTGCAGGCATATAGTGCGTACTAACGCAGTCCAAGCGGAGAGGGTTCCAAGCTTGGATAAGTGACACCGCCTGTATGACTGACAGCTGTGTGCGGCAGCTGTACTCTCAAGATTCAACAACTGCAAGTCACTTGTGCGGCTAGTACTGCTGGTTTCATGTAGCCAAGGTCGATCAATGACTCGTGTAAACTCGGTGTCGTGCGAATCTGCCGGGATCGCCGTGATAGCTCACGCTTTATGCTTGCGGTAGTGCTTACAACACACTTGAGTTTCTGTCGAATATTGATCAGGTGTCACTCTGCTGGCGCGCACCTCCACAGCCAAGATGCAGAAGCCAGGACCAGCAGGACACAACTCACATGTGGAAAGGATCCCCCTCATAGGTGTAAACACTAGAGAAGAAAGCATAAACAGCCCATATGACAGAAGGAGCGAAGTTTACAGGCAGCTAGCGTACGAGTATGCCAAGGAGCACCCAAACAGCATACACAAGAGGCAGCCCATATGCACAGTGCCAAACTTGCTTACATTCCTTCGGTTGATCCTAGTGCCTGTCGTCATGGCACTGTGGTTCCTTGACTCATACCCACTGTCGCCCTTCCTGACAGCGCTAGTGTTTGTGACAGCGTCTCTGACAGACTGGCTGGATGGCTATATAGCTAGGCGGGTAGGTGGGCATGATGGCATAGGATGAGTTTGCCGCAAAAGAGGGTTGCTAGCTCATATAGTCAATGTTCATGCGCTGTGTACACATTTGTGAACCCTACCCTGTGCACTCATCTACCAAAACCCCGCAGCGCATCTTCGAGCAGTGCACATTATGATTACCACTGTCAGTAGTGCCGGGCTAGTCACTACTGTCTTACACCCTTATGGCTGTGCTTGCAGTTTGAGATTGCCACAACATTTGGTGCATTCTTGGACCCTGTAGCAGATAAGGTGATGGTCACCACGGTACTAGTGCTGCTGACCACTGCTCCCCCAGAGCCCATCAGTCAGACACAGATGGCAGTGCCTGTGATAATCATCTGTTGTAGAGAGGTCACTATGTCTGCCCTGAGAGAGTGGGCAGCATCAGCAGGTGGAGCTGCACACAAGGTGAGCTACAGCTGGTCTATGCTGGACCAAGTTTGCTTACAGTATGCCAGTCAAACAGCAGCAGTCGGGTAGATGAGCCAGAGGCCATCATGAGCAGCACAGGGAACCCCCAGTCTGAAATACAGAGTCACGGCAGGAATGAGTAGCTTACGAGACTTCAACACTCCCAAATTTGCCATAACCAAGTTGCAATGTTGGCATTTGAAAGGTGTGCTGCTTGCATGTCACCCACATGCTGAGAGGTGCTCACTCACAGTCTGTGCAAACTGTGCCAACTGTCTGTACACCCTGTTCAGGCTGTGAAGGTCAACAGTTTTGGCAAGTGGAAGACGGCATTGCAGATGACATCCATGTCATTGCTCCTGTTTTGCAAGGATCAGACGGGAATGATGGAGCAATTCTTTCAATGTAAGCTGTGAAGCTGGGAGCAGCAGTTGTCAAGACGCACTACTGCCTGTCATTTGGACTAAATGTGCTTTTATACTTCGAATTGTGGTGGCAGCTGATGATAACAACTACAAAAGTGGCGCTCATCAATGCTCAGACACAGCTGAATGCTCAGACACAGCTGAGTGTCTGAGCATTGATGAGCGCCACTTTTCAGTGTGCACTGCAAATGTGGATTAGGACCTGTTTGATAATGGAGCAAAGCAGCCACCTTGCCTTGCCACTGTTTGGCAGCAATTGCTTTATGGACTATCTGTCAATGCCATCATGTGTGTGTGTGTGTGCATATGCCACAACTTTGTGTCCAGTCCCGATGA
The DNA here is from genome assembly GCA_001630525.1 of Coelastrella sp. M60. Classification (NCBI taxonomy): domain Eukaryota; kingdom Viridiplantae; phylum Chlorophyta; class Chlorophyceae; order Sphaeropleales; family Scenedesmaceae; genus Coelastrella; species Coelastrella sp. M60. The sequence goes on along the minus strand of LWCB01015806.1, from coordinate 5,536 downwards.
CTGCTGCTGCTGTTTCTGATGCTGCCCTGTGTCTGCAGTGTGTTATTTGTCGTCCCTTCACGTGTCTTATGCTTCTTGGTGGTTTCTCTGGGGAGCAGCAGCCCTAGCAGTCTGGTCCCTGAGCATATACTTTTGCAATGTGTGGAACCACTTTGTGGCACCTGCTGAGCCAAAACCAGGGAAGAAGGCTTGAAACCTGTATGGCACATCCTGAGGATTGAACCAAGCCATTCTGTGGTGCTCTGGGCACAGTTGGTGGCATTGTCAGAATCACCTATTGACAGCAGCAAAGGTCATTGCGGGGGCCAACTACTGGAGTTGAGCAGCTGATCACTTGTAGCCTGATCACTTGTAGCCTGCTTCAGCATGATGGCCAGCTGGTGGGCCTGCTGCATTACAATCACCCACCACAGCAACTGCAAATTTCATGTTGGTTTTGGGGGTAAGATGCTACTGCTGATTGCTCTGGAGGCCCAGGGTGTGGTCTGGAGTGGTTTGCATCCAGTGGCCTGTGGCACTGACAATTGTCAGAACAGTACAGATTGTGGCCTTGATGAGTTCTGCGTCATAGCTTCATAGCGTATTCACTTTGTATTTGAACTTGCAATCTGTCTCCATAAGTGTAATGCTCTCAGCGTCGTTCTGTACAGTGTGTGTTACACCAACTTACCTAGGCTGAAACGCCAGTGCGAGGCTTTTGCAACCTTTACTTCAGCTTGGCAGAAGCAAGTCTATGACGTCATCCAGGCCTGGATTCTGTATTGGCGATTGCTATAGCTAGTATGCATCCAAAACAATCAGAACCCTAGCAAGCAAAGAAGCAGTCTTCTGATCAGAGTCTTATGAGTCTGCAAGATCAGACTCTACAATAGTCCCATGTAACAGAAGGTATACCTAGCCGGTCTGGAGCTCAGCTGTTGGGCTCCAAACAGTGTCCGCACCAGTATTGTCCCAACCCAGTGACTTTGGAAGCACATGTAAAGAAGTTAGCCATGCAACAAATAAGATGCCTGACATGTAGTTACCTTGATGGACCGTCCAGAGTATACATGAAACACTTTCACAGTCATAACACGTGGTGCTAGGCATAATACAAGAAACAACTTGTTTCTTGTATTATGCCTTTATGTTGAACATAAATAAACAGCTTGCCTGAGTGTATGCAGAGCCCTCTACTTGCCCAATGGTGTAGCAGCCAAGTCCAGCAGTGATACATCTAGCTATAGTCCCACTTGAGTATGATACTCTCATGCAAAGGACAAGACATTTGGGAATGTACGTGATGTTACATGCCGCGTTTCAGCACAATGATACCAAAACATTCTTGCTGTGCAACGATTGATGCAGAGCACTGTGCACATGCTTGATGCTTGCAGCTGCAACCTGTACTGCAGTGGTATACAAGTGTCAGCTGCGAGAAACTCTTGAGTTCAACAGATGCTGTGCAACATAGCAGACTCAACAAGATATTTCTCTCACAGCCCTCCACTCAGTGCTGCATTGCTCTGGCTGGCCAAGCTCTGTGTGGTCATGTTCATCAGCCCACGACCAAAATGCTCTGCCACCACACCAAATCCATCAACACTGGCATTCAGCTGGGTAAAGAACTCATCAGGTTTCAGCGCCCCTGCCTTCATGTTGCGCCTTATGTCTAACACCCGCTTGAAGTCTGGTGCACACAAAGGGCACTCCCTGTCATTTTCTCCCAGAGACCTCAGGTTGAAGGAATGACCACACAGGAAATGTACCACAGGAAGCTCCAAGGGTTGACCTGTAGCAGCACATCTGCTGTTCTGGAACACATGAGGCTGAGTTTTGAGCTTGTTGGCTTCTGTCTTCATTGCTGCTGTCTCCTGCTGCAGCCTCTGAATGCTTTCACGGTCCTTGCTGATCTCAACGTTCTCTGCTTGCAACTGACGGGCCAGATAACCCTTCACCAAGGAAACCTGATCAGGCATGCGGCGCAAGCAAAAGAAGACGAGCACAGGGGTTCTAGTCTTCTCATCCCCAATAACTGGATTCACCATGCACCAAGTTGCAGCCTTGTGAATCAATGCTTTGTATCACAATGACTGAAACACATGGGCTAGACACGTCAATGTGTATCACATGTCCGATGTAGATCTACTCTAAGTGGCACATCTACACAACAGTGTTGAAACCAGCCACAGTACCAAGGCACAAAACAAGGCTCAGTCACAGACAATGGCCCACTGCCGTTGATCTTTCCCACCTTGAGCTGTTTGTTCTTGGCCAGTGTCTGCAGCACCACCAAAGGTGGCAGCAGTGCTCCCGTCTCAATGTGTCTCAGTACCTCACTGATGGCCGCTGAGCAGTCACCAGGTTCACCACATAGGTAGTCAAGTGCTTCAGCCCACAACTGGGGATCACCACCAGCGTCAGCATCACCTGAGCACAACAGCACATCTGCGTTGGGGCGGCATGGCAGGCAGTGTATTTACTACGGTCAACATAGCTGTCAAGCAGCCATGACAGACATGTACTACATGGGGTTACGGCAAGTGACCACCCTGATGCCGGGTGTTGCTGACTGCACAATTGAATGCCAGCTTGAGAGTAGTCCCTCCTGGTGCAAGGGGGTATGATGAAGAGACATCAAAAATGGCAAGGCACGCTCTCACCATACTGGACACAGGCTGTTATTAGTCCATCATAGTCCTGAGAATCCATGTACACTGCCAGCACTTCCCGGTGCAGCCGCATCTTGTCATACAGCAGAACAAGGCCAGGCCGGTAGTTGTGCTGTCTGCAGAGCACCAGAGCGTGCTCCGGGTCGTACTTGGGCTGATGCATGTGCGGCTGCCAGCCTCGTTGAAGCAACTCCCGGGCTTTGTCAAGACGTGCCTGGGGCAGACAGAACCAGCGACATTGAGCGTCACACAGTGGGAAGCCAGCAACAGTTTAGGTCGTCAAACAAGCATTTTATGTTCGAGAATGAGCACCAAGCTGCGGTAATGACCACCAGTACAAGCAGGTGGCCACGACTGGCCAAAACAGTAGATGATGAAAGCACAGCGATTCTCATGCAGTTGCAGACTTGCAGTCACATCTCTGCATTGTGCTGCTCATCCAGGGTGAGAGAGCGGTATGATCTGGTAGCCACAGATCACTAGCTGAGTCAACCCCAAGTGAAAGATAGTAGAGTTAAGGCTTAGGGGTATACTGTTCTTATGCTAAGAAAAGAGAGTTCACGTGCTGATAGGTTCAGAACACTGTTCTTGTGTACCTGTGGTTCGATTACTGCTGCATTCATTCCTTGCTCTTGCTCCAGGTCGACCAATTTTTCAGCAAGGTACAGCTCCAGCAGTACATGGTACAGCAGCTGCTCATTGGAGATCTCTCCGCTGCTGTTAAACAGGATGAATTCACACAGGTACAGCAGCCTTGTCGGCCTGTCTGTGTACAAGTGCGCAAAGTCAGCCACAGAGGCAGTGTAGGCTGCATCACCACTGAGCCTCATGGACTCTTCAGGTGCTGGTGGCATGCAGAGGTCCATGATGAGTGCGGTCGTGTCATCTGGGGCATGAGATATGAGGATCTTGCCGTAGCGCTGTATTGCCTGGGCCTGCTGAGGCCTGGTGAGCATGCCTGATGGCGAATGTCAAGAAAGCAGGACGCAGGGCACTGAGCCAGCCAAACTCAACAACTATGCCCAGTGAGTTTCATCAGGTATAATCAGCCGAAGGCTAACATAACATTCTGCTAGCTAGAATGACAACTGAACAAGATTGCTGAGGACAGAACTTGGCAGTTTACCACTGTATTACAAGAAGAATGGCTTGCATGCACGACTATTATTAGACAAGTACGTTCTGAAGCCCAGGGCGTTCTGGATCTCAGAGCTTCTCTTACAATCTGCGGCTGACAATATACTCAGCAGCTCCTAACAGTCTCACCTATGAAAGCTATTGCCTCTGGGTAGCTGTGCATGTCTTCTAGCAGCACATCAAGAACCCAGTCTGGCTGACCTGCTCTCTCAGCCACTGACAAGGCATGAGCAGCATACCCAGCTGATTTCAACACCTTGAAAGCTGTCTCCATATCAAAGCTCGGCGCTGCACCTGGACATTTGGCAACATCACAGGGGCATGCTTACAAGTCACTTGACAAGTACCATGCGCTGGAACCTGGCCAATTGCTGTACTTTCACCAGCTGCACAACAAGACCTCCTACTCAGACCCGCTGCCAGAAGCAGCAACCCCAGGTGATGCAGGTCAGAGAGGCGTGCCAATCAGCTATATGCAGTGTACACAGCTCAGCACTTGCCTTCATCTCTTGGTTGTTCTCTTCTGGCTGCATTAGCAGCTGCAGAAAGCACTGCCAGATTTGCAGCTACTGCACTTCCAGCATTTTCCCCACTGCTGCTGCCCCTGTCATCTCTGTGTATGAACTTGTCCAGCTTCTTGAGATCTTTGAGCTTGGTGTAGCAGTTGAGCAGCAGGGTTGTGTGGTCTGCGCCACCCAGGCCGCAATCATGCAGCTGCTCAAGGTAGCGAGTCAGGCTGTGGATACGCTGAGCATCAAGAAACCTGCACAAGTAGGAGTGTGATGCAGCTGAGGGTGCATGAAGAGTGGATGTGGCCTCATGCTGCCCCATCATGGCAATCAAGCAAACACACACACACACACACATCTCCTGATACATTGTCAAGATTGTATGTGGTTGGTGCTCACGCCATGCTGCCAGGTGGTGAATGCAATGCAAGCTAGGCGTTCTGTTCTGCACGCATTCAGATCTGTCAGCGCTGTTCGTCTACAAGCAGCGCTGCTCCTTACAACTCGTGTACTTCATGATGGGTAGTTGTGCTGCATGATCCACATTTGACAAGAGGATCCAAGCCATATTCGTATGTCTCATTGGGGTGCCAGGACCCTTCTGGCCGGAAACCCTTCTGGCCAGACCTGCTGGGGCAGCTGCTTGTTTGAAGCTATGCCTCTCTGCTACCTAGATGCCCTTTGCTGACTGAGAATCTGGTGACCTCAGTGCCGAAAGAATTGGTACAAACGCAGTTTAACAGAGACCGGCCAAACAGCAGTCAGCATCAGCATGCCAATAAAGATATACTGTAAAAAGCAAGCTACTTTGTGCTGTCAGAGCCTTACCTCCTGATGACATAAGATGGTTCCAAGTACCCAATTGTCTCCAAGTACTGTGCCATTGCACCATCATACTCAGCTTTGGCATACAGATGATCACCCCAGCGTTGCCTGATAGCAGCCACAAGCTCAGGATCAGCATCATGTGTTACTGCCAGGTCCAGGGCCAGTTTGTGAAGACTACGCTTGAACAGGACCTCCAGCTGCAGGATACAAGGTACCGGCAGACACCAAGCAGACAGTAGGCGGACGTTACTTAGCTGCTACACCCCACACTAGGTATAGTAGCATCAGCTGCACTGCACAACCTCCTGCAGCAAGGCCATTGCGAGCCTTTGCTGAGCATGCTGGAATGTACTGCGGTCGACAGCACAAGGGGTCTCGGGTACAGACGCTGCTGTTTCTGGGGGCACATTG
>LWCB01015800.1:0-12269 GCA_001630525.1 Coelastrella sp. M60 | reverse complement strand
TTTTAAGCATGGGGAAGACATCATGCCAACATTCCTCTCTATCAATGATGCTTGTCTGCACCAAATAGCTGTTTGCACAGCGCGAGCCCAGGCTATTGCACATGCACATGCAATATTGAGTATCAAACTTGGTAAACGACTTCAACTTGAGCACTGCTTTCCTCAGGAGTCTCCCCTGAAGGGGAGAGCAGCCTGCACAGTTGGGTTCCACAAGTACTCATGCTGCAATCATTGAGTGTGTGGGTTGAGTCGATTTCTGATGATGAGCTGCTGCATGTAATTTGATATTGCTTGGTTTTGTTGTGTTGTTTTGTGTTCATTCTGGCTGATTGAATCAGCCAGCATGTTTGTAGTCTTTATCCCCATGAGCCATCAGCTGGCTCTTTTGGGTGTGAACCCTTAAAGGGTATTTGGTAGCAGTAGTAGTAGTAGTAGTATCAGTGGCTGGACCTTGAATTTCACAGCAGCATGCAGCCTGATCGTGCACTGCTGCAGCAGCTGCTTGTTTGACTGCAGCAGCTGCCAGCTGCCAACAAGTTGTTCGCAAGCAGGGCACTGACGGGCGAGTTACTTCATGCCATGAAAGTAGTACTTTCAAATTGACTACCTATACTACGTGTACACTGTGGCGCCAGCAACAACGGCAGTGGCGGCAGTACCTGAGCAGCAAGAGATGCCTGCCTGTGCCGTTGATGCTTAGCAACAAAGGCTGCTGCTGTCTGATAGCGGCTCTGCTGTTCCGAACATCCTGAGGATGCAAGCTGCTGCAGCGCATTGTGACAATTTTGAAAGAGACATCAAACAATGGTGGCCACAGCACCATACACTGTACTCTGAGCCCAATGATTGGGCTCAGAGTACAGTGTATGGTGCTGTGGCCACCATTTTGAAATAACGTAATGTTAAGTCATGGAGCAAAGGCCCATCGGATGCACCACAAGCTACTAATTTGCACTGATACTGCAAAGGTGGGCCTGTTACATTGTCGGAAATCATTGCTGAGTTATAGGCACTAAGCAAGCAGTGCTGAATCCCCAAAATTCTTGAAACACACCATCCGATGAGTCATAGTTGACCAGGCTTACACCATTGGCAGCATTAACTGCAACATAGTTTGATTGCGCCACAAATGTGGCACAGTGACTGCTGGGGACAACAATCCCAAGTATCAATGAGCAATTGCAACTACACAATTACAAAGAACCTGGGCCACCAAACCAGGCTGTGTTGATCCAAGCAGATGTATGGGCAATCTCATGGCACATACATTGTGTCACTCACCATCCGCTAGTGCTGGCATTACTGCTGCCACTCAACAGCTTTAATGCACGAGGGTGTTGGTCAACTCGGATAACGTGCACCTTGGTGCAAAAATTGAGCACAACAGCTGAGGGATCCAACGCACTGGCCGTTTGGCTGGGCAGCCTGTCATGTGTACTGTTTACGTCAGCATGCTGGCTCAGTATAGAGTGGCCTTCAGTGAAGTGTAGTTTGGAGCTGTTGCTGCACATTAAGTTGCTGCTGTCATTGCTGGTGTCAGTGCGGATTGAATGCCCCTTGAGCTGCTGTTGCTGCTGTTTTGTTTCTGCTTATTGTCACCAGCTGGGGGCCTTGATGCTACTGCTGCATCTTCAGCTTGTACCTCTTCCAATGTTCTTCGTAACTGGTTCTTATCCCTGCAACCATTGTGCAGCGCATCCGTGCAAACTCATGTAAAGGCACGTGTAGAACCATGTCAATGGTGTAAGCACCTTCCTGAAGTGCTTTCAGATCATGTTCTGGGCACCTGCCATGCAATGCCAAGCTGACATCCTATAAATGATATGTTAGGCTCATTCTACACGTGGTATCATGTCAAGCAAATGTTATCAGCTGCGGTTTTACCTGTAGTTGAAACACCCAAGCATGGTTGGTAGAGAAGTAGGTTTGTCAAATTGGCACACAGGGCCGTTGTCCCATATTAGATCAAAGCCCCCTTGCCTACTGGGGTACTTCCCCTGCTCCCGCTTGCCCTCAACATCTACAATATCCAACATGTCCTGTAGATAAAAAATAACAAGAGTGTCAGTAGGCTGAGTCAGTAGCAAAAGTACGACAGCAACAACCTTGCAGGCCCGAGTGCACATATCATGCCCAAACACACTATCAGTGTGTGACCCATCTAGGCAGACTACATAGCTGGGACTGCAGGCCTTGATATGGCTGCGGCTGACATCTGGCAGGTAGTCAGCTGGTTTTTTGACTAGTGCACAGCTTGTCCTGTCCACAGCATGCGCCCATAGCAGGATCGAAAGACATGAGTAGGTGTAGCAGAAGTGTAGGCGTGTGCCTGCAATGCAGTGGTGCCTGAGCCCCCCCCCCCCAAAGCCCACTGTTGTCCGTATCAGTGATTTTGCTTTGGATGCTATCTAGTAGTTTCCAGAGCATGATGTGGCTTACGTTCAGCATACCAAACTTCAGTGTCCAATCTGCATTATCTGAAGCAGTAAGGCTGGGTGAGGCATTGACCTCCAGCAACCAGGGCTTGAGTTTGGAATCTATGAGAATGTCATAGCCATACAACTGCAGTCAACAAGGTTGACAGACCAAACACTCTCAGCTACAGGCAGGTACTGGCCCTGGTTCAATACAACTCTGTGCATCAGCAAGTTGTGGGCACACGGGCGAGCATATGACATTGTGCAGTAGTTTTTCCGGGTGCAAGCACAGCAAGCAAGCAAAGCATATTTGAACACCAGGTACATACACTACACTGAAATGGGACTCCCTGGACCTGAGCAACACACCTCAAAGCAGTGCTTGTCATTAATCATTGCTGGTTGAACTGCCAGCAGCGCCCGAAGAATAACATTCTGTATGCTGTTGAATAGCTCATTGGTTGCATCCATGCCTGCAAACGGCACCCAAGATTTATCAACAGCAAGTCCTCATCTGTCATATGAGCATCAGTGCTGTCACATCTGCTACACTGGTCTTTCACAAAGTGTGTGTATGCTGACTGTTGACCGCCAGTCAAAGCTTCAGCAAGATCAGTCCCTGCGGGTATTGTGCATTTTGCTCAACATGGCACGGCAGTGTTTTCTATCCAGCTTCGGCAGATCACCATCAGCAGAGTGCAGGTGCAACCTCGGCTGTTCAGCTGCCTTGCAAGTGGAAGGGGTATGGAACTTACCATGTCGTGTGTTCATGTAGGTTCTCAAACTGTGTATAGGCCACTTCATGCCTTTGTCTTTGTCAAATGCAGGAGCGTGCTTCTGGATGGCTACATTTGTGAGATGTATGTATGTGTTGCTGATGTCCTCCTTCTTCATGCTGAACCTTGTGTTGGTGAAACGAGCAAAGCCACTCCTGCAACCAAGCAGCAGATGCATGAGCTGTGAGTCATGTAGACTGGCTGTCATGCCAATGTTGGCGAAGGTTTGTGACAAGCAACTTACACCACGCAATCTGCAAGGAGTGTGCAACATCTCCACCAAGCTTCCCGGACTCATCACTGTTGGGATGTGGCCAAGGGTAAGGAGAGGTGTGAGCTCTCAGCAGAGACACCAAATATTTGTCACTGGTACCGCACCACACACTCAGTACAAGTACATGAAGCTCCACTGCCACTGGCACTTTTGAAGACGTCCACAACAATATGACTCCTATCATATGCATGCCAGGATAAGATGACATCTGCAACTGCCCCAGGTCCACAGCAGCCCACCTGTACAAATACACCCGCAGAGGATTATAGCAGGTGACCAGTGCATATATCCTGAGGTCAAACTTCTTGCCACCGACCAGGTATGGCTGATCAACATACCGCTGTGCCAGGTATGTTTCAGCTGCCACCTCAGCATCAGGTTTCCATGTGTGGTCACGTCGCCAGTCACTGATCTGCATAGACAGCAAAGGTTGCAAGTCAGGTTGCCTGCTGATGGCCATTTCGTCTGGGCTTAGTTGCGGGTGCACAGCACTACTTATCTACCTACTTACTGTTGCATCAAAACCCTTCACCATTGTAACATCCTTGCACTGCTCAGGTCAAGACACTGGACTGCAACAGCCCCATGTGTGACTACCGTGGTGCTGGCAAGTGCTGCGTGCAAAGTATCTAGTGCACGCAGCCCGTGCATTCACCATGTAGTGCACTTAACCTGTGTAATACTGACTGAATGAATTTTAGCAGTGTGCAGTGTCTGACCTGACTGAGCTTGTTGAAAAGGAATATTCCCTGACCCTGAGCTCTGGCAATGGGTTTCATGATCCATGTGCCGCCACTGCGCTTGAACTCTTCAACAAACATGCGATACTCATTCGGCACCACAAACGTGAGGGGGAAGAAGCCATATGCTGCTGCTTCTGTATCACGACCCTGAAGAAAGAAGGTCAGCAGATACAGTAGCTGACTGCCAGACATGCTGGCAGATCTCAACACAACAGCATGGAGCGCTGCAATTCAGCCATATAGACACAAATGCAAGGCGTCATATCCAATGTAGGATCCACATTCGCAGTAATCTGCCCTACAGCCTTTTCATCTATGTGACTCTGGATCAACAGACTGCATCAGGTGCCTGTGGTGCATGACAGTACTAATTGATGGCTAAGATGACGGCTACATTGACCTAGCTATTGTCAATGAGCATGTACACGCTGGCTCAGCAAGATTTGCTAGACAACAAAAGTAGCACTCAAACACCCATCTCCGTCGCCAGGCATGTATAGCCGTCTAAAAGGTAGGTGCAGGTATAACGATGATACTCCTGGCAGTGATATTAGGTGCTGTAGGACAACTGAATTGATATCTCTGTTCTGCTGCAGCGAAACCGCCAGGACGATGACATTAGTGCTGTTGCCATATTTCACCGAAGATTAAGGCGTCAGGCATGAAGTAGACTCATCTTGGTGTTTGTTCTTGCGATGCAGGGTCGCCTCGAGACAGATTAGAATCGTAGCAGCGGGTCAGTGCCTCGAGCTCGATCAGCGTCTCCACCACTCGGCGCTGCTTATCACCACGTGCAACGTTAGCAAAGCTACAAGTGCGATCATGAGAAAGACTCTCATCACGTCCCTTGTGACTATTGTAGTGGCAGCCGCTTCCACGGCAGCAACAGCTTCATCCAATCACACCACATTGGCTGGAAACAGCGTTGCAGCAACAACATCACACAAAATCAGCAGCCACAACAGCTATCATCATCAGCAGCAACCCCATAATGAGTATTATGATCACAACCTGATGCCCCACTCAATAACGCCCAGCACTCACCTATTAAAGCTATCAGCGACTCTGGTTTACAACCCATCCAGAACAGCGCCACACTGGCACAATCCTTCTCGTATTCTACTTGCGGCCAACTCAACCACTCCCAGCCCCAGCCCCAGTCCCAGTCCAGGATTCAAAAGCCCTTCTCCATCCCCATCACCCACTTTATCTCCGTCACCATCACCATCACCATCTCCTTCCCCGTCAGCGTCACCATCAGCATCTCCCTCCCCGTCACCCCAGATCTCTCCCCCTACAAGTCCATCGCAACCATCTACCTCACCATCAAGCCCCCAGTCACCCCAGGTCCCATCCAGCTCTTCCTCTTCACCAGCAAACACTCCAAGTCCCATCCAGTCACCCTCTGTCACCTCAAGTCCTACTGCTCAATCACCAACTGTCCCATCACCATCTCAACCACAGAGATCACCCGGCAGTACTCCAAGTCCTAGTCCTGATCCAAATGCAGCAACACCTGATAATGCCACTCAGCAAGAAGGAACAGTGCTGACTGGGCAAGTGAATGCACAAACTGTGGTGGTGAATATGATACTTCCAGGTGAGCAACACAAGCTAGCTGTTTTGACCATTGGTGCTTGCACAGCTGCACAAGTACGCAACCGTTGCAAGACTGATAAATCAATTCGTTCATGTACGGATTGATGTACAGATGGTTCTTGTCTTAAAGCTTGTACACACTGGCTGGCATCCCATGCCAGTAATAGGCAACAGTAGCTACTATGTACCCTGGCAATGCTTTCCAGTGCATGCAACATTCACTGGACAAGGCTTATCGGGTGAACACAACAATATTTGATACTGTTTGAAAGACAAACTCTTACAGCACTGTTGCCCTTTGCAATCACCCATTTCTGCACTTGAAGCAGTTAGATCATCACAATGGTTTAGAGTAGTCAATTTTCACATTATTGTACAATGTACTGCCGTGATGGCTGCTTGTTCCTGCAGGGATCTCTGATGGTGAGTTTCAATCCAAGTACAAGAACCAAGTTGTTTCAATCACTGCTACTCTGACTGGCACCCCTCAGGACCGCTGGAATGTCAGCACGAATCAGCTGCAGTCCCAGGGAGGCAGACGCCTTCGTAGTATTGATCCACCTCAGCAAACCAAGCCTATAGGCCAGGGCCGCCACTTACTGCAGAATGGACAACGTCTAGCAGCTAGTTTTTCCTTGTACACCAATAACCCCCAACTGGTGTGGTACAGACTCACACAGCCGGTTCAGCCAGATGCAGCAGCAGCAGCAGGTGCAAGCAGCGCATCTGCTTCTGCTGCTGCAGCAGCCCAAGTTATACGCTGTAACACAGAGTACTGTGCTCGTCTTATCAGGGCTGGAGTCCCAGTGGACCCTAACAGTATAACAGTTAGTCCAGGTTTCATCAACCTTCTGGCTGACAGTAATGCAGAACGTAACCCAGACATCCAAAACACAGGGCGCTTGGCAGGGATCATTGTAGGCTCAGTATGTGGCGCTGTGTTGCTGCTAGTGCTGTTATTGCAGCGTAAGCGGATTGCAGCATGTTGCAGGTCTGCATGTGCATCCAAACTTTGGGTGGCACCTGCCGTGAAAGCCCCGATCAGCTCTAAGGATATGAAACAGCACACTCAGCACACTCATGGTCACACTAAGACTCCCTACTATGATCGTTATCAGAAGCGTGACGATGACATATACTACGACTTCAACGTCCGTCAGTCTTCCTCATTTACCACGGAGTCAACTACAAGCAGCCCTGTGGAAATGCAGTACCAAGCCACCCAGCAGATGACCAATCAGACATATTCATCTTCAGCAACAGCAGCAAACACTGACAAGTCCACAGTATACGGGCAGTACTTTTCTGGTGCCCTTGCACCCCGACCAGTTGCTGCAGATGAGGCAGAAATCGTAGCTGGTGGTGTGCCATCAGTAATGCGCTTTGACTCAGCCAAGAAGCGAAAGTACAAGGCAGCAGCAGCGGCAGCAGCAGAGAGGCCCATCACATGTGGCAATTCAAGTCCTAGAAGTCAGGGATCTACTGCTGCAAGTTTGTCTGAGTTCAGCTTTGCCAGTGGCTTGAATATGACAACATCACTGGCAAAACCAGCAAACACCGGCTTCCATACTACTACTCCATGGACTAGCATCCAAAACAAGCATACAGCAGACCAGCTGGAAGCATATCCTGGCGCCTACTCCAATACCACCCAACAGACCCCTGCTGCAGAAAACCCACCTGCAGTTGGTTCATGCAGCAGATCAGACAGCTGGATATCTGATGAGGAACATGTCCAGCCAGCATCTGCTCCACACTGTGAGTCACCTCAGCAGCAGAAGCAGCAACAGCTGCAGCAGCCTAGGCATGCTCGGGTTTTGGACCCTCTGGAGCAACAGGCTCTGGCCAACTACTTTGCCAGAACAAAGCAGCACCTGCAGAACACCAAGTTTACTCCATACATGAACGCAGATGCCAATCTTCACTAGGCTGGCCTTATTGTTGAGTGTACGACTTGCATGCAACAGCCACTTGGGGTGTTTTGGTTGGCAGATTGGGCACAGCCCTTATGGTGCTGATGCAGTTGGTGTCCTGCGACCATATGCTTGGCCTCAGTGAGTCAACTGCATGGACTCATCTGTGTCACAGTGATTATAGTCATGGAGTGATAGTGTGTGTGCGTTCGTGAGCATCACTGTTGACTCTGTTACTTCATTTTGATCCTCATACACACATGATGCCCAAGATGATGAACCAATTTTATCTGCTCATGAGCTGAAATACAGGACAGTATTTATTGCTAGGCTGTCACTGTGCCATACGCACATTACATTTTGAGGCCCTTGACAAAGTTGACACACGTTTGACAGCCTGAACATACTTCTCAGTCATGTTGCTTCATTGGCTAATCGGCAGCTGCAATCACTTGTGCTTCAAGGTATCATCTGATGTAAGACAGTCAAGCGGCGTCAGTTGCTGGCATATACTACTGGTGATGATCATGTTTTGTATTTTTTAAAAATATAACCTGCCAGTATTAGGCATGGATGCATCATTCAAAGACCTCAAGGCACTGTCAAATGTGGCATTTAACTTGTTGATCATACAGACTACCCAGCGTTTGACAATGTTGCACAGAGTAACCGCTCTATACATACCAACAGTTGTGATAAATACCGGTTGCATACTGCATGTTGCACAGCTGTGCCTAGCTTGCATGGTTGTCATGCAGACATGCTGCATAATTCTGTCTGTGAGTCCATCACGGTGCCTAGTATCTTGGCTTTGCTCCATTCTCTTCAGATTCAGCTTAGTCAAGGGCACAGGCTTCCTGCCTGCTAGGCTCCAACAAGACATACGTGATAGTCTAAGTAGCGTGACAGTACTGACAATAAATCTCCTGTCTACATGACATCACTTGTCCTGCCAAGTCTTTGTTTGTCAGCAGCATGGTTTCTGGGAGCTGGTCTTATGCCCAACAGTTGCCTTCCTCAATTCAACCGTGTATCTGGAATTGGTAAATTGTTGTGCAACAATTGCACATGGCCATGCTTTGTTTAACATGCCATACATATAGAAGCCTTCTTCACAGTGTGTCACAGTGTGTCATAGTATAATATGTCATGCATAGAGAAGGTGTTCAACATGATATCACGTCTGCCAGCCACTTATGTGCAAGCCACTTATGTGCAATTCTCTTATCATTCTTGACAAGATACCAATGTCCAGCCACAGGGCTTCAAACAGATGTACCCTTATCTGAACTTCCCTGAGGGGCTGGTACACTGTAGGCACACACAATGCAGTGCAGGAGAGTTGGCGCATGCAGAACTGAATGTGAGACAAGCGATTGCTGCTCTTAAGATGTAGTGAAGTGAGCAGCAGCAACAAAAGCTGATGCCTTGCGGCATCAACTTCAGAGGCTTTGATGTACCAGGGGGAAGCATCCCTGTTCGCCGGCACTGGGTGTGCAGTGACGGGTGGGTTGAACGGGTGGTCAGATCAACACGGTGTCCATGATCTTACGAGGGTGGACTGCCTCGGCTGCACACAAGGCGCCGGTGTCAGGCCACAGGGGGTCGCACCACCTCACTGTGTGACCTGACACACCAGACAGGGCTCCAGCCAGGTTGATATAGGGCCACCAGACATGCCCGCACAAAGCAACGTCTCAGCGCCACATCAGCCAGCCTGTGCTGCATCGATGCCACCCGTACGACCGCTGTATATGCTGCAATCAAGGCAAAACATTTCTGCATCACTATGTTGAACAGCCCGCATGAGTAGGGGTATCCTTGCACACCGACGCGCAACTGTGGCTGCAGCAGTAGAATGCAGCCGGTTGACCCAATGGGCACCTCAAAGACAGCTGTGCAGACAGACATAAATGCTTACAAAGAACGCCGGTACGAATCTGGATATATTGAGAATGCCAGTGACTTGGAACAGGTCCCAATCCGAACAACCACCTGAACTAACAAAGCGCTTTGCGCATCGACGTGACTTAGGCCGCTGAATACAAAGCAGATACTCGCATTATATCAGATTAATACAAGTTTAGAAGAGCTTTGAGCTGTGTAAACGCTGTGTTTGCGGAGTCACTCATCAGCAAACGGCAGTACCAGTGTCTACTGACTTCGAAGGGTATCGACAGCTGCTGTTTTGCTCATGAATTGAGCACCTCTTCTTTCTTATCCATCTACGTTCAAGCAGATGGATCTTTCGCTCAGTAGGTGCACCATGCAAAGCTCATAAACAGCAACACCACAGCAATGGCAGGGCCGGTTGATGGAATGACTGGTGCAGAGTTCTGCAGAGGTGAGCCATCATGTCATGCGGACAGTGTCATATTCAGCAGCTCCCAACTAATAGAGACTGGTCAGTCAAGCAGTGACTGCATTGTGCTGTGTAACTGCATCCCTATCAGCCGCTGAAGTTGGCAACTTCATGCAGGAAGTCACAGTACCATGCAAGATGTTTTCTGTTTACTGACTCTTTTGCCTCAACAGCAACGTTAGAAGCACCTTTTCTTCAACAACTCCGAGTCTTTGCCACGTCAGCAACAGCAGCCTGCTGAACACATGAGCTTCCAAGAAGCGGGGCAGATATCTAAGGGCAATCTGTGACCAGGCCCACAATGACACGTTGTCACAGCAGCAGCAAACCGTTCGCTGGCAGCACATCAGCATGTGATGTCAATTGTCTGCCAGACAACCCAAGTTGCGTTGTTGACTGCACATGTGTGGTTGATCCAGTGGTTGACGGATATAGACGGTATGCTGTACATTTGTTTAGTAGACCATAGTGCATGAATGAAGACGTGGCAGCCATTTCCCATACAAAGTTGTAACAGCCTGTAACAGGTTGGTGTGTTAGGTGTCAGCGGGTCCCAAGGCATGTGGTCAGATCTCAGCTTGGCCAGCACGTAAGCACTGCGTTGATATTCAGCTTACAAGCTGATTTGCATCTGATGATATGGCTCAGAATGCGTCGCAATGAGCAAATGCAGTATTCATGGCGCAATTCAAGCAAAACTGAGCACGTCACACTTGCATGCACTAGCATGTAAAACAAAGTTGGCCATGCAGCTTGTAAGACACACTTGCATGCAGTTGCATGTTGTGTGTTGATCCTTGAACTGGAAACTTCCCAGAGTTTCAACTCACCGACCACCTAAATGCCTACCGTAACAGTTTCTATGCAATATTTTCAGCCTGGATGGCATATGGTATGTAGAGAAGCCTTCTGAGAGACAACCCGTCCAGAAAGGCTCATGCAAGAGCCAAACTGTCATGGTTGATTACAAGCAGTTATTGCTGTCAAGGGGTAATGCTAATTAGAATGGTATATCAAGACAAACTTCGGTTGAACATGGGACACTTAACAGGCCAACATAGCATTTTTGGACCCTCTGCAACCCAGGCAACGTAAATCAAAGTATTGGACCCTCTGCAACCCAGGTAACGTAACTCTAAGTGTTTCAAAGTGAACACAACTAGTGCTGTCAACTGCCGCTGTTATCCAGTCTTCCCCTTGCTTTCGGCCGGTGAGATTGATCTGATAATGACACGATAGGTAGTTACAGCAATACCATGGGCAACAACACCGCAAATATGTAGGCTGGGCTACCTAGCAAAACAGATTCGACCTGACAAGTTGGGGTCCGCAAAGCAGCGCCCGTTCCATTGTTGAGGTTATGCTGAGGCTACCGTTGCCTCGCTCAACTAGTCCAGCATTTTCTGGATGCAATATCAACATTGGTGCCGATTCCGACATTCATTCTCAGGCACTTCAGCGACACAGCGCTACTTTGCCGCCTTGGCCTCGTAAGGCACGAACGTTGGTCTGAGATGCAAAAGCCTCTTCGGAACCACTCATTCCAGCACCATTGGACAACTCTTGTTTCCTAAGTCAAGGTGTAATGCGTCATTGCCAATGTTGCGGCTTTACGGCTCCTGCACGTCCGGACGCTCTGCACGATCTTATCGTATCCCGGCTGTCGCGGTCAGGGGTGTGCTAAGCTGGAGCTTGCAAATGGTCAGTACGTTGTAGTATAACAAACATAGGCACTAGATGCTCTTTTGCAGCGCCTAGCAGCCCCGTGAATCTCCAGGAATAGCTATCAGACTGAAGTATACCTGACAGTGATCAGAGATTCCGCAAACGGCCCGCAACAGCCTTCCCAGACGCTTCTAGCACTATCCACGTGATCGCGGTCTTCTTTATTGTTCTCCGTTCTCTTTCACTGCATTGCCGACGGCCAGTCAGGCGGCACGGTGCACCAGTCGCCACGTATCATCTGCGGTTTCTGTCTAGCTAGTCGTTCATCTGGTCGACTGCTAGCATGGCTCCAGCCACTCGAGTACACCTTTATTGTAACATGGTTCTGTGGAGCTTTGTATGGACAGCATTGTGCATGATATTGATGGCCAATGCTGCTGCTGCAGTAGCCCCATTCAGCAAGGGCCTACCACTGGCAGAAAGCTCAGACTTGCAAATAAGCACCAAACCTGCTGCACCC
>LWCB01015799.1:0-11106 GCA_001630525.1 Coelastrella sp. M60 | reverse complement strand
TGGTGCCGCTTGCGTGCTGTTATATTGTCATATATATCCAGCAGGATATAGGCCAGAAGCATTGCCACTAAGTGCTGCCCAAGCACACCGCTTGCATCCTGCTGCTGCTGCTGCTGCTGCTGCTGAGTCTGAACTCTTGACCACCAGTAGCAGCAGACCGTCAGATGGCGTTCCTCCCTGGACCATGCTTTCTTGCCCACCAAATGCTGAAGCAGTTGATGGACAAATGATGCTGTGCTGCTTATCGGGGTCGCTTGACATGACGACGTCGTAAACCAGGCACGCTGTTGTTGCTCTCAGGTATGCTGCTGTCAACGCTTGCAACAGGCAGGCCCATTTTCTGACAGCGAACTGTAAGCAAGACAAAACAGTGAAAACCTTCAACCGCACAAACAAGTTGAGACAATGCAAGAACCTCTATAAGACGAGGTGAGCAAGTTGCTACAGCCTACGCAGAATCTTACCTGCTAGGATGAGCTCGTCTTGTTTGATCATCATTCTGTTAAGAGCAGTCAGAACATCATCGTAACCTGCACCTGCACCTGCATCAACGAGCACAGCACACGTCATTCTCATCTCATACCTCATGACTGCTACCATGGCACTCAATAGCAGCTATCCGTTGCTGCAGGTGCTGCCACTGTCTACAATTGCCTGGCTTGCGCTCACAGGCTGGCAGAATATGGCTCACCTGCTGCAGTTTCTTCTGCTGGTCGTCCTCCTGCGGATGTTTTTGGCCCTGCAAGCATGTCATGTAACACCCCCGTCAGCCAATTGACACCCAACATTGTGACCAGCACAGCCCAAGCTGCATGTGCCTCGTGCACACAGCATACAGGAGATCAAGATGCTGATGGCAGGAATGTCCGAACACACAGCTCAAGCACCCAAGACTTGCTGCAGGGGGCAAGGAGACTCTGCTGCGTACTGTTGCGTGCAATTAAAGCATGTTTAGCAGGCATGCTGCTGCCAAAATATCAGTTCAAACGGCTGCTGCCAGATGCTCTTCTGATACTCAACACTGCGCCTCTGCTGTGAGATCACTGCTGCATGGACTGCGGGCATGAAGGTTCAAGCTTGGCTGCTGCTGCTTGATTGTTATTGGTCGGCACTGCCGGCTGCAGCTGGCTGCTGGTCCTATAAATACCACACAGCTGGAAGCACCTAACAAAAAAGGTATCCCATGCACGAGCAAACACCTCATCGAAACACCCTGCAGGCTTGCTGCTTAGTACTGCAGACATCCCAGCTAAAGCTGCCCTAAGACTAAAGCCAGGAGTAGAAGCCATAGCCTCATGCATGTATGCTGTGGCAGACCAAAGACCACAAAGAACGCCAAGGATCATCGTGCAAAGGACCACCGTACAAAGTCATGCATACCTTGCTTCTGCAGCAGTAGCAACTTCTCCTTCCTTAATTCTACCAGCTCGCGACGCATCGACAACCTTTCTTGTCGGCGTAGTTCATCTTCCTGGCCTTGTAGCTGCTCAATCTGGCCCTCAAGCATTGCAATGCGCTCCTCAACTTTGGCCATTTCGTCCGCCATGACGTTGCGAATGTTAAGCTACGCAGATACAACATGTGTGCAGTCGTTTTGCAACAAACTCCCAAGCAACAGTTGCAACCCAGGACAATGTATGGCTCGCCACTTAAACTTCAGTAGAACTCTGTCAGGAGTCACGCCCTCACGATGCACGGAATGCAGCATAGCAGAAGCACAGAATCAGTCTCGTCAACGCTGCTTCAATACGGTTGAACCGTGTAGAGAGCCGGAAGCTTTGCGCTGGTTAGTACACTGCATGTACGACATGTAACACACCTTGAGACCTTGCAATCGAGTGATGGGATCAGTGCACCTTGACCGTATCTCATTTGGAAGCAATGCATGACTGAGATCAAGAGTCCGTGCCACCTGTGACATACCACGTCAACCAGCGGTACGGACACACACTGCGACCACCAGCTTACACCAACCGTATGTGGCAACTATAATTCGCATTGTGGAGCTGCTAGAAGCGTTGATTGATTTGACAGCTCCAAGAACTGAAGGGTGTAGCTCACGTTGTACATACACAGTCCAGCACGAGCAACATCCTGCCTGCTAACCTCTGGCAGTGGTACATGCAGCGAGCTCACTGTGCAAGTGAGGCATTCAACCATGATCAGGCATCCAACATCAAGGGCTGCACAACTGCATTTGCCATACACTGGGATGCTGGCAGAAGCATGCAGACAGTCACCTTTACGTGGACCATGCTGGGTTGATGAGTGAGCACTTGACTCGAGCAGGACCAAGGCACTCGCAGGTGCTGACTTCCGCCTAAGTGAAACAGCACTGCATTGACCTGTAGTTACCCTCTGCTCTGCATTGTATGTCCAAGGATCGATGCCAGCATTAATACAGCATCATGCCTTCACTTTCTACACTGTACCCCCAGCTTCATGCTTTCTGTCTGTCTCCCTTCTGTCCTCATGCAGGAGCCTTCCACAAGGGAATGAGGTCGCATAGGCTGATACCACACAGCAGCAGCGCACATGTCGAGCATCAGCCCTGCAACTGGCCCAGCAGCATCAGGTCGGCTCAACAACTACGGTTATTCTGATCACCTCGTGCAACTGGTGCAGCACAGAGGCATCTTTGCAGGTATGCTGCAGCATGCTGCTGGGCCCTCGCTGCACTATTATGCGTTGACTTCCTTCCAGGCTGGCGCAGACCTGGAATGGCTGCGTACGATGCCTGCAGGTGCACTGATATGTAGCAACAGACATTGCTGCAAACAACACAGTGCTGTCTGGGGTCCTCAACAGGCCTGGGGTCCTGTCTCAACATTTGTCGTTAACCAACTCTTGTTCGCTGCATCTGTTGTCTGCTAAACAGGACGCCTTGTATATGAACCACACCGGCCTGTCAGAAGGTATGCAGCACAGACGGTGGCAGCAAACCTCTTGGTCCTGCCCGACCAGGCAACATCTGATGCACAATACTTGCCGACAGCAGCAGCTGGTGCAGCATGCAGCGCAGCTACCAGCGCCAGGACAAGCATAACACCCAGTGCAGTCTCGGTTAAAGCAGCAGTAGCAGCAGTAACTAAACTCAGCTTGGTCCTGAGTGGTGCTGAAGCAGAAGCTGCCTATGCAGCACAATCCAGCTGGTGTTGCCTTTGCTACGGGCTGCCGCTGGTGGTGCAGCAGTGGCTGTGCCAGTCAAGGACGGGCTTGAGCAGCTGCATGCTGCAGTTAACAGCAGCGAGGTGGTGCCCAGGGATCGTTCACGAACCTTGCTGAACAGCATCAGGGTTATCATAACCAAGGTTTGCATCAGCCGCTGCAGACACACGGCTTCCTGAACAGCAGATGACCGAGTGTCAGCTCCAGCAAGGGCAGCTTCCCACACCATCCCTGGTCACTCATGACTAGGCAAGCCAGCCAGCTGGAGTGTTCCTCCTGCAGGTAGCTGGCTGGCTGGCTGGCTGGCTCCGAGGCATCTGTCACCGCTGGAGCCAGCCGCTGCTGTTATTCCAGAGGTGAGATTGGAGACGTAAAACCATTTTACTTTGAAAGTGTTGGAGATGTATGCTTTTGCACCAGCATGGTCTGCTAACACTACTGCTAGCAGCTGGCTGAGTAGCATCGGATGTAGTAGTTGGTCTCTCCTGATGTCTCTTTGTCAGGCCGGAACAGACAGGACTATGAGGGCTGTGGCATGCAAAGCACTTGTTGCTGCAGCAGTGGCTCTGGTGTTCCACCCTGCACTAGCCATGTGTTTCGTGAGTGTCTGTTGTGCCTTGATGCTGCATCTTATGCAGGCACAGGCTGGCTGTCAGTCCAGGTGCACACGATGCAGGTAATTGTAAAGATGCAGCCTCACCATGGACAGTAAGCAGAGAGTGCAGCAGTACCACAGCTACACCAAGAACCAAGCAAGACCAGTGGCTGCTGGGGCTCAGGTCCAGTTGCAGTGGCAGTGGCAGCCACCACCGACACAGCAGCAACAGCAGCAAGAGCAGGGGAAGCAACAGCAAGGCCAAGGGAGTGAGCAGCAACTTGACCGAGTGCAAACTTGCCACTGCTCAGGCGCCTGTTGCTGAAGTGCACCTTGGCCGCAGCGGTGTCCTGAATGATGCAGGCCCTCTCAAGATCACCATAGTGGTACAGTCTCGTCAAGCAACAGCAGCAGCTTGCAGCACAGCAGTGCTATGCAGCTTGGAGTGACTTCACAAGGTGAGGCTCTTCTGTCCTACTGGTGTTTTGGCAGGACAGCAGACAACAGGCCTTCACTAGACTGACCACTTATGGGTATACTACACAAGCTATGACACATATGACACACAGCTTTGCTGCAGAGCTTGCTGCTGGCGGAGTGTTGCTGTTCATGTGTAACTGAGCACTCCAAGTGGTCAGCAAGCAGGTGGTTCTGCTGTGAAGCAACCCTCACCCTCTCATACACTCACTGCTCATGCTGTTGCTGTCTCTTCTCTGGGCCTTGCTGCTTCGCAGACACCTCTGCCAGCATGTGCGCTTGTACAGCCAGCACCATAAGCAGCAGCACGCTGTAAGCGGCAGGCAAGAAGCGATGATCACAAGCAACTGTTTTTAAGCTGTTGATTGGGCCAGTGGTCAGTATGTTGGTTTTGACAGTGCAGCAAGCTTAGTGAGAACACAACCTGCTGCCACTGATGAAGCGATGCGCGGTACTTATCACAGCTCAGCTCAGTCAATGCACAGTAGCGACCCAAAGAGAACAGGATCTTGGCACGCTCACAATTCAGATGTCGAGATGATTGACACCCCGGTCAAACTCCCAAGCCTAGATGACTCTACTGCCCCACTCCACTTGCGTATCTGCAGCTTGATAGAGCACTCAGGCTGAATTCACAACTGCTTTGCAGATACATAGACATGTCATGGAAGTGATTGAGGGTTGTGATGGGAGCGGCAATGTTTGATAGGTTTGGATGATGAGTGCAACTCTTTTCAGACTGGATGGCTCGTCATAGCACCCATACTTGCACATGTGATTCTTTTCCCGGGCGGAGCTCATTCCAATTCTTGCTGAGGCATAAGGTGTTTGCCACTGGTCAGGAACTGACTCCTTGCGGTGGACTGTTTCAAAGAAGTTCTTGCCTGTTGTTTTCCGTGCCTGCATCAAAGCCACTACTGCCTGAGGTCTCCAGCTAGCCGTCATCATGCATTTGGGACCTCCAGCAGCGGTTTGTGTTCAAGGGGTGGCTCAAGAGCATGCTGCCAATCTGCCTCATGTTGTGTTTGACCTATGCACTTTTACTACGCTGCATGCACAAGATTCTAGGACTATGACTTGTGTGATGTGAACGGCACCGCTGGCCTTGTCATGCATACCATTGTAGGACACCATTGCGGAGTGGGAAGGGAGCATCAGTTGTATGTTTGCAGAAGATGCTGGTATATATATATTTGCTGTGTCTGCTTGCAATCAGCAGAAGGACTTTATGCCTAGCAGTAGGTTGTGTGATTGAAGAGCAGCATGCTGCTGCAGGGATCCTGGCAGGATCGTTCCTTGCAGGATGTTACAAGCATCATTGTGGACTAGACCTGCCATCAGCCGTATGGGTGGCTAAGCGGTGTGACCGTGATAGTTTGACACCCTGAGAAAGTTGCAGCATCCACTGCTGTGCACCTGTGCCACAGGTGACAACTGGCAGTTGTCAAAGAAGAACCTCGTCATGCTCGTTTACACACGCTGTTGGTAATGCTCTCCGCACATCTATCTTTTCGATTGGCGTGCACCGTAGCTGGTCAACAAGTCGTTCAGCTATCCAGTAGGCTGGGATCAGAGTCTACAGCAGAACAGTAAAGGCTGAAGTGTGACAGCTGTCACAGCTAATGGATATGAAGCCGCTCCTGCTACACATAAAGAGTATCTATCAAGCATTCACATCAGCTAATGAACAGTGCAACAACGTCTAGGCACTGGGCTTGCAACAAACGAACTCGGTTGGGCATGTCGGACATGAGGCATGGGACATACTGGTGCACCTGCTGAAGGTAATCATCATGAAATTAACGAAAAGCAGTAGTTTGAAGGGATCGGGCTGAGCTGTGACGCCGATTCGGTCAGCTGCTTTGAAGCAGGCTGGCTGACGTGGCGATGCGGCAGTCACGTTGCAACAGGCCACCTGTGTTGGGTGTGCTATATATATCCGCAATGCACAGCCTGAGTGTGGTTGATACCACAAGCCTTGCATTCCACCTGCACTCGGAACGGCGAGCGTTGGGCTCACACTCTCAATGACGGACTGGCTTAGGTCCTGAGAAGGGAGAGCTCGCTGTCAGAGTGTGGTGGGGTGTAGGGTCGTTGGGGGTGTCCTCGATGCAATCGGCAAGGCGGGTCCTAATTTGTGCTGGCTTCTGAAGCCCCAGGGGTGCCCTCGATGCAATCGGCAAGGCGGGTTCGCTCGACTTGTGCTGGCTTCTGAAACCTCTGGGGTGACCTCGATGCAATCGGCAAGGGGTCCTGACTTGTGCTGGCTTCTGAAACCTCTAGCGTAGTGGATCAACCCATCAGTTTTTTGAAGGTTCGAACCAGAATTCTGGTCAGCAA
This sequence comes from Coelastrella sp. M60, assembly GCA_001630525.1. Classification (NCBI taxonomy): domain Eukaryota; kingdom Viridiplantae; phylum Chlorophyta; class Chlorophyceae; order Sphaeropleales; family Scenedesmaceae; genus Coelastrella; species Coelastrella sp. M60. Next base: position 4,526 of record LWCB01015799.1, on the reverse strand, counting down.
GTAGTCTACTCTAAGGTGCACTGCACATAGTATGTGCTGCTGTATCCACACTTTACAGTTGTCATTGCTTTGAAGATCTGCCTCCAGGTCTGGATGCAGATGATAGCATTTTCTGCATTGCTGTAATGTGATTATGTCATTGAAAAGCATATTGCAAGCTGATCTGGGATCGCCAAGCAAACATGATCATGAGTCTACTGCATCAGCTGAAAGGGGTGCTTAATCCTGAGCAGTGTTGCGGTCTACTGTCGACATGTTATGTCTTGCCAGACATTGCGGCTGATGACGATCAAGTCACAAGTGCTGCAAAGCCCTGTATTTGTGAAGCAGCCAAAATGCGGCCGTTGGAACATTATAATTGATTGACTTATCTTCGCCCAACATTGTGCCTTTGAACACAATCCGCTGTTGAGATGTCCCAAGTGCATGCTGATGGCTAGCTGCAGACCTCAGCTAAGGTACAAATGCAAGTACGTCATACAGCTGTACTGCAGTAGCGAATCTTCACACCACTTTACCAGCAGTTACAGCAGCTGTAGCAGTGACAGCCAAACCACTAGCACCCAACCCCGAGGCCCCAACAAAAACTCATGGATTGCTGAAGGCATCTTCATCAATACTGCTCATGATAACATCAGCAACACCCTGAAGCTCAGCCCAGCTGCAGCAGCTGCCATCGCAACTCCTACTGCTGCAGCATCCACATATTTTATTTCACAGCACCACAAGCTAACAGGCCCCTGGATTCCATGCTGAAATGATTTTCAGCAACCAATCCACACCAGCTGCATTACTGGCATCAAGGACCCAAGGATCATAAGCAAACACGCAGGAACATCAGACATGTTCGAAATGCAGAAAGTGCTGTTGCCAGGGCGCTGGGGTTCAAATTTATCAAAGATACATCAGCTTCATTGCTGCAGATCATATTGTCACAATGACATTGTTTGAATGCTGCACCGTCATCTGTATCATTCTCCACTGCTGCTACTGCTGTGATTGAAACAGGCTGCTGTTGCTGCGTCTACTGCTCCAATACAAATCCAGGAAAATGCAGTTTCATTTCTGGTGCTGCTGATATGCTGCTGCTACCACTTGATAGCAACAAGCCAAACCTGATGGCAGCAGCAGCAGCATGGTACCATGATCAACAAGGGGTAAATGAGATCCAGTGAACATATTACTACCTTGTGATTCAGACTGACAACTGTCTACAGCTTACCTTGTCAGTGCAGCAGTACATAGAAAAGCAATTAAAGTCCGCCTGCAGTGCAGCTACTGCAGAGGTCAATGGTTGAATGTCTCACATGCAGCATAAGAGTGAACAGCACAACCACACCATATGTAACATAGTGATGTGTCCTGCAACAAAGCATTATGCACAAATGCAGTACGTACTGCATCAGTACACTGCATCTGTTTGTGGACGATTGTCCAACTCACCTTGTCACCGCTGCTGCTGTTGATGCCAAACACATGACCTGCAGCTGTGGCCACAAGCAACACGGCGGGACGTTTTGTGCGCAATACTGCAGTCTTGCTTGCAGACGCCATTGCTGCTGCTGCTGCTCCTTCTTACATCAGCTGGTGAAAGAAGCACTGGGACTGCAACCCAATGTTCCTGCAATCATAACCCATTCCACTGCTTCAAGTCCTTCCCAATTAGCATAACAAGGAACATAATCATCAACTGCTGGAATGATCAAATCGTTGAGCCTGTTCCAAACATGGCATGTTCCAGCTGTCTGTGCGTGCAGAAGCCGAGTTGTATGCTGACCCCGTTCAAGGCTTGCCCTCTCCAGGCTTGTCCCTTCTGTTCTTTGCAGACCAGTCTGGATCAAACTCATCAGACCACTTACCCTGTTCACCACCTTGCTGCCTGCCCATGGGGAGTGGTGACTTTCAGGCTGGCTGCATCCAACTGGTGTAGACTCTGTCCCGTCAGAGGTTGCTTTGCTGCCTTCACAGACATCAGGGGCCTGTTAAGAGTGACCATCCATGGTACCACACCATGGTACAACACCGGTGTTGTAAGGATAGGAATCTTCCACTTGTGGGTTATACCAGTGGTCTCTGCTCTGCATCAGTAGCAGTAGCAGTAGCAGGAGAAGACGTTGAAACAATCTATGGCAGACATGGAAGGTTCATGAGACTCTAAACAGTGGATCCATCATATAACCGTTACCCTGCAACGGGTCGAACCAGTATCTTTGCTCAGTTCTGAAGAAGTAGCAGTAGAAGACATTGGAGCAAGTGATGGCAGACATGGAATGGAAGGTTCATGGAGGTTCTGACAGTGAATCCAGCATATAGCCCTGAGGTTACGTAACCCTGCAACATTGCACCTTCCAGCCCTGCATCTGCTAGCATGGATCATTCACCCACCTGGCTTGTCTGCCATACACATGCTGCTTTGCTGCCTTCACAGGCATCTGGGGTCTGTTGACCAAGAGACCAACCACACGCACCACAACTTGCTTCCGAGCTTCCTTGACACCTTACACACTCAAGTTTTAGGTGCCATCCGAAACATCTCTCTGTCTGCACCAGATCAATCAAGGGCAAAGCAATCTCAGCAATGTATACAGTAGCACAGCGGCAAAGCCTGAGAAGGCCGTCTTCGGGCACATGCAGCAGCCGGCTGTGGCGCCACATGTACGAGTACTACTAACTAAAAGCAATTGGGCATCGAGCAGACCCTACAACAACGTGTACGGCGAACAGATGCATGCCAAAGAAAAGCCGTTACAGGACATCTTGTACTCCCCTTTATGCACGATTTTACCAACACAGCCACACTTGAAAAGATACAATCACATATATACGATTTGCTATCGCATTGCAGCATCACAGTGCCGATAGTCGGTGCCGGGACCAGCAGTTACCCCCGTCATCGGAAGCAAACTGGCACACGGCGATAGATGCACCTGTATCGCGCGATCTATACTTCTAATTGAACTAGGTTTGCGAATAACTACTCCGAGCATAAAGAGGCTCCTGGGTTATTGATGGACTGGTATGTTGGTTTCAGGTTCTGTTGCGCCAGACTTCGGCCTTTTGAACGCACTTTGTGCCCCTCACACTTGAACTTGCACCTATTGCAACTATCAACCAGAATATTGATCATTCTCTGCCTGCAAGTATCATTTGCCCCTTGGTACCTGCTGTTGCTGTCCGACCTTGCTTCAGCTGCCAAGCGATCTGCCTGGAGCTGCAGTGATTAGTTTCGCAACGATGGATGTAACAATCATGGATGCGCTGGTTTTGAAGGAGACTTTGTTCGAATCAACGGACGGGACCACGCTGGTGGTGCTTCACAAGACCCCAGCAGGAGAAGTAGTGTTGAAAACTTGGTCTCAAGAACGCGTTCGAAGGGGCGCAAACCACCTGCAGGTAAGGCAAGGCCCAAACCAGCTTCCCGCTTAACAACGGCAGGGTGTGGAGTACGGAATCAGCACTTGTCTGTCTCTGCACCTGATGCTCAAAGTGATTGATGTGTGCATCAAGCTGACTATTACGTTTTTCGCAGGCTGCAACGGAGTACGGCTGCCAGTTGAGGCTGGCCGCGCATCCCCACTTTAACACTCCTCTGGCAGTGGGATTGGAGGAGGACAGAGCTCTTTCATTCTACGTCAATTGTGGCAAAAACGTCAAAGACTGGCGGCAATACATCATCCACAACCACTCTCCAGACCAGTTTATTATTGCTGAGCAGATGACGCAGCATGTAGCGGCATACCTCATGTTGGCCTTGGACTATCTGGGAAAACAGGTAAATGACAGCAAAGACATGAAGCTTGTAGTTGCCCACAAAACCAGCCAGTAGCGCATCAACATGCCAGGGAATGAACTAGTTCACCACTACTGCTCATCAACATGGAATGACCTGTTGCCTGATCGACTCCAACCAGACCACTGCTTTCTCAGGAGAGAAAGGACCTTTGCTCACTGCTGTTCTCCTTGCTCTTCTGGTGATACAGGGGACAGTGCATCGGGATGTGACTCCCACCAACATCATGATGCGCAGCTTCGACCGCATCGACCCCAGCAACCCCAGCCAATGCAAGTTTGGTGATGTGTTGCTGGCCGACATGGGCATCGCATGTGGTATTCAAGACCTTGAAGGCTTCATTCCAGGGAGCAATCCGGAGTATGTTGCACCAGAACTGGTGACCTATGATCAGAGTACACGCCTATTCCAGACCAACCTAGACCCCCAGCAGACATGCGCATTAGCAAAACCAGCAGCTGATGTGTTTCAGGCAGGCGTTGTCCTGTTTGAGACCTTCACTGGGGTCAAGCCGCCCTACCTCGCAGAAAAACTTGCGAAGATCACCGACCCCGTATCCCTCAGCGAATACCTGTTTGCTGTCATCACCTGTGACTGGAACTACTGGATAACCGAGTGCGTGCGAGACATCTGCCCGCCACTTGCTAATCTGCTGGACCGCATGCTAGTGCTGGACCCTGATCAACGTGCAACAGTTGAAGAGCTGATGCGCCATGATTACTTGGCAGACAAGTGT
>LWCB01015792.1:0-17117 GCA_001630525.1 Coelastrella sp. M60 | reverse complement strand
ATCCCATCCCAGTCCAGCTCAAGGCCGCAGGCTGGTGTTGGCTTAGAAATGATAAGAAATGCTTTGTCCATACCCCAAGTTTCAAAGGCCACTTAAGTACTGCAATTGCATCTGGCAGACTTCACTCTATCTATACAGACTACACAGCAACCTACTTGTAACGTCCAAATTCCATCTCAGTGCTACCTGTAGACTTTGCTGCCAATGAGAACAGACACTTCTTTAAAGACGTCACAAGGAATGTAGCTGGGGATGAGTAAACATTGATGTCTTGAAACCCAGCTCAGCTGTCACTAACATAACAAAACGATCATGCTTATGCCATGCCTGAGAGGTTTTGGCATTGCCGCAATGCTTGCTTGCTTAGCCTTCTACATTTGACGATCCATGTCTGTCACGCGGGGGTATTGCATGCATCCACGTAACGGACCCCTTGATCAGCCAACAACTGCTGTTGTTGCAACCATCTGATCAATGTACACAGCTGTAGACATGATTGCGGCAGATGTCCGCGCCCACCCCAAGGACAGCATGCATATATGTACATGCCTGATTTGAGGTATGTTATGTTCATTACTCGCGCTGAGGCAGCGAGAGACCCATGCAGAATGGTCCAGGACCTTGATCAAACCAGAACAGTTGGATGGTAGTGAACACAAGTCAGCAATTTGAGTGCCCTATCAGACCAATACAACTCCACAGATTATACACAATAGGATTCAGCACAGTGTGTGGCAAATCTGGCAGATTCTCATGAACATTCTGCACTGGAATTGACGTGATTAGCGATGCAGTTACAGCCCAATTTCAAATCACCATGCACCAGGTTATCATCAGATTCTCCCACCAAACAGTACTCTTGAATTCAGAACTTTGCCCATGCCAATAGACCATAGTATTTAGATCCATCGGTCAAGCTCTTAGCGTTGTATGCAGGCGTTGTATCAAGCTTTTCCCTGGCAACAGCCTGGAGCACTGCCAGCTTCTCCAGACAGCTGCTGGCTGCAGGGCATGCACCTGACATGATACAAGTTGCAGCAATACCAGCAATGTGTGGGCTAGCCATGCTTGTTCCACTGAGTTCTCTGTAACCTGAAGGGTCCTTGCTGAAGGGCAGGGTGCTCAGGATGTTTGAACCTGGAGCAATACATGCCCACACGGTGTTGAGTTGAATGCATTTGCTAAGAGAGTCTTCTGTAGCAAATATGACCCACTGTAGAGTTACTACCATCAGCTGCCATGGAAATATTCCAAGGTCCTCTAACCTAGCAACATCCATGAAGCCACATGTGCACAACATAATGCCACTGGGGGTGACCCCTGCTAGAGCGGCCCAGGTCCTTTCAGACATGAGTTGCGTTCAGGCAACGCACAAACTGCAAGCAGGAGTAGTTATGTGACGTGTACCTGAGACACTTAGATATACTGAGGTAAGCTTACAGATAACTGGCAGACTATATACTACAGTGTATTGACTCACCTGGTGCTGCAATGACTCTAGCCTTATCAGCTGCAGGAGCATCAACCGGCAGCCAGTTGCTGTAAGGCGCTGGGCTGTTTGATGCCGGATCAATAGAAGCAACTACTGCCACAGTAGGGCAGCTGGCCGGCAAGTAGCCTAACAGACTCGTTCCATAATTTCCAGCAGATACTGCTATGAAGATGCCGGCTTCTGAGGCCTCTGTGAAGACTCGACATATAGAGCTGAGAGTGCTGGCATAGTCTGGACTGCTAGGATCAATATAAGAAGCTGCATGACAGCAAAACCAAGTACAAAAATGTTACAGCAGAGCTAACTTTGAACAATGTTATCACGAGATAGTCACCATCATCTTGCTGCAAAGATGCTTGATGATATCTTGACACATCTGGCTTGACAGCAAGCGCATCCGCCTTGACCCCACTGAGCCACGGAACCTGCGCCACTACAACTCTAACGAACGATCGAAAATGGGCTTGCCCGGGGAGGGGCATATCCGCTTTTTCACCCTTGATCTTGGGACGTTATACTAGTATATGAGAGGCACCATACATGGCTTGATAAGGTGATCTTGCTAACCAGTAACACGGCACAGCTGCCCCTGGCAGATGATATATGTACCCAACCATCTCAGAACAACAAGAAGGACATCCAAGAAAGACCTGTCCTCCAGATGCCACCCTGCCTTTTATGGGGCCAAGTGCAAGCAGATCTATAGGATCTGTGGCAGGTCATGCGCTTATAATGGGTTGATCAATCGCCTGCACATTCAACCCATGCGCATGTACATACCCAGGCTGAGGTTGATGACTCCGATGTTCTTTGCCTGGCCCTCAGGTCCTGCCGCCCACTGTGTAGCTGCAATGGCATCTGACAAAGTACCTCGGCCTTCTGCATCCAGGACCTGCACCATGTTTTGCTGTCAACTCACATCTCAAGTTTGTGGTTCCATGCCAGCAACAGCAGCAACAGAAGAGACCGTCTCTTGTATTCAAACTTCAAGTTTCCAGCAGCATGATTGCATCTAAGCTGAGTTGGCATGCTGCATCTCACCTTCAAGGAGTATATGGGCACATCAGGAGCCACTCCAATGACTCCTTGTCCATTGTTCTTTGCACCTATGATTCCAGCCACATGTGTGCCATGTCCGTAAAGATCCACACCAGCATCTGCTGTGTCACCAGCTACCTTGGTTGAAGCAGTAGCCCAGGTGGATCCACCAATGTAGTTGATGTCTGGGTGATTGGCGCTCACACCGCTGTCAATCACACCCACCACCACTGGTTGCTTAGCAGCAGAAACATCGCCCACACCTGCATATGGCGACACAAACCATCACCAAGTAGGGTATTGATGCACATCACTGAACCAGCACTGGTGACATAATCTCTCAGAAGCCTTTGATACAGAGATACAGGCAGTGTGCAGTGCTACAATGCAGACCCTTAGAGGTCCAACGTAACATGGTTCATGAAAACCTGGATGAGCATTGCAACTGCAGGCCCTAGAGTCTATCATGCCGAAGTACACTACGTATAAGGGCGACATCATAGAAGCCTCTGGTGAAGTCGAATGTACTCACCAGATGCATCAGCTTCGATGCGAGACACGCCACTAGGCACCTGTTCGCCTTCCTTGACAGCAGTTCTAGGTAGCACAGGCCCTGGTACACCTGGTGTAGCGCCTGTCGGAGGTGGGTCTTTCACAGGATGTGACCCATCTGCACCCCTGTCTGTGTTTCCAGGTGACCCTGATGTTGACCCACATATGGTGGTAGGCAGCACACGAGCAAAGGTTGGAGCTACACCGCAGCGACCAAACCTCTGCAAGACTTGTCCTGAGGTCCAGGGTTTTGTGTTGATGGGTTTGGTAGGGGTGATGATACAGGGTTTGTCGCGGAAGATGATGAGCTTGTTTGAGATGTCCAAGGCGCTTATTTCTGTGTACTGAATCTTGCCAGCACCGCAGCCAGTACCTCTCCAGACGAGTTTGGAACTGCCCATGGGCCAAAGAGACAACAACAGCTCAAGAAGCACCCAGACAGGGTCGGATGGTGTGATGCTTGCAAGGTAAACCTGACGTGCTTGGTTCACACAGTTTAAAGATGAACAGGGATTGCAAGTGCCATGCCTACCTTGGTGAGATGCAACCAGGCCATTTGAAGGTCACAGCTGGCTTGACAGAAGCACCACTGGCCATGTGCTGTTGCTGTAGACATACAGCCTGGGATCTGATCACTCTGTCAGGAAATACAGCTTTAACAGTCTTTGCGGCTCTGAAGTGTCCGATGGCAGCTGGGGGTGCATTGAGAACCACAGCACGCATCCGCCTCTTTTTTGGACGCTTGATTGCCCCACTGGCGGTTGCAGACTCCTGGAAGTTATCATAGTCACCCAGCTTGCGCAGGACTGAGATGCTGAAACCAGACTTTGCACTGACCGAGCCACCTGCCACGGCTGCAGTTGTTGCTGCAGAGTTCGCCAACCTTGTGATCATGTTTGCAGTGACCGTATTCACCAGGGAGGTGGTTGCCTGGGTGGTGCTCTCTACGTCATCATTGAAGACTACGATGTAACGATTCGGGATAGGGACACCAAGGTCTGTGGGTATGAGCAGTACACGCCTGCCAGGGTCAGTGGCTTGTGTGTGATCGCGAGTCATGACAGTGATGCATGAAGGCAGCATGCACGGGGGCATAACTCTGAGTGAGTTCGTATTAAAGAGTAGATGCATAGGATGCATAAGCCCAAAAGTACGTAATGCGTGGTACACTTTTTGCTCAGTTGCGCATGGTATGCTTATCTTGCACTAGTGTGTGGTACACTGCCAGTGTATCTGATCAGAAGAAATCACTGCCAATGCACAGCAACACCCTCTGCAGCGTCAAGTTGAACAAAGGTAGGTTGCTGTAGGTAAATACGTGAAGTTGCAGTCGAAAATTCTGTGCATGCCGCGTGCAGAGTGACAATTGTGCAGGAGACGACTGTACAGCCTGACTGCTAGGGACTCACCAAAATTTTGATGACCCGCCTCCAGACTTAATGCACCTGCAAGATAGACAACAGGCCTGAATGAGACGACAATTACTTGTAGAACCTTGCAAGCCAATAGTCTCAAGCACTACGTTCGTACCTTCAGATCGCCGGTTCACAGCGCTGGACACGGTGCTGTCACAAACGACATCTTGTATGATAGTAAGCAACCAGCAAACAACAAACAGCACGAGTTGGCGCTTCATTCTGCCGGGGCAGAAGTATCCTCCTAGTGACACCGCTGGGATTGTTGGACTCGGGATATGGAATTAACTACTGGAGACAGGGATAGTTCGAGCTTTTCTTCTTTTCTGTTCAATACAGCCTGCATCAGAGTGTCACTGAGACGCCTATCTGCAGAATAACACGGTGGTCACTGGCAGGGTAGCTGAATATGTTACAATATCACGCTCAGAGGCGGGGAAGTGTGGAGAAAGCGGAATGTACAAACTTGTGAATGTGATATCACCCTCTCATCCAAATCCTGTGTCGGCCGCCTGCAGAAACCAGTAGACGCCACTTGCACACCATGCACCACAACCATGCACCACAACCAACAAAGTCACAAAATCACAGCACAAGCAAGCCGGCTGCACTGCAAGAGAGGTAAATAGAGAGAGAAGTCATAATACAGAGGGCTACGCCGTGTGCCAAAAGATTGGCATGTTTGGCGATGTCTGACAAAGACTACACGCATTGGAACTCTGCAGGTTAACTGCACCTGCCATTCCAGCTGCCGACAATCTTTGATGAGAACATGCATCAAGAACCGGTCCTGCATGCTGCAACAGTCTGCATATAATTGTTTTGGCATGCAACTCCATGCTTAGTGTTGATACCAAATACCATCTTCATCTTATGGCATGCGATAGCAGTGCTGCCTGAGCTGATGTCAGAGCATAGGACACGTAAGCCGACCCAGACAGCAATTGCTCTAGCACCTCAGATCAGCAGGTTACCCAGCTTACACCAAAGGGGTGTGGTGGTGCTGCGGACAGCTAGTAGACTGCTCTGAATCTAGAAGGGATGTTGCTCCAGTAGTTCAGAAGGGAAGACATCCCTTGGCTCAGGGTACAGCAGCTGCGTCTTGCCCTGCAAATACTTGTTGAGCAGACGGGTGGTACTGTAGTTGAAGCCATCGCTGTTGTTGACAAACCGGTGCTTTGTGCGGCTGGTGTTGATCATCTGTCGCACTCTGCTGGCCAGCACCTTACCCAGCTCGACACCCCATTGGTCGAAGCTGTTGATGTTCCAGATGAAGCCCTGCAAGCACATGCAAGCAAACTCAGCACAAGGCTTCAGCGCATGACCATTCTAGTCACCAGATGTCGCGATTCAAAGACGGGAAGATGCAGAGCATGAATAACAAGCCCAGAGAATAATCAAGGTCCGCATCAGGCACATCCCCAACTGCATTGCCACGTACCTGTACAGCAACCTGGTGCTCGTACAATGCCAGCAGCTGTCCCACTGTATAAGCTGTCAGCTCAGGCAGCAGTACACTGGTGCTGGGTCTGTTGCCTGTGAAGGTTCTGTGAGGGATCAAGTAATCTGGCACATTCTGACTGCGGAGCTCCTCGCGAGACTTGCCGTACGCCAAGGCATCCGCTTGAGCAAAGAAGTTGCACATCAGCTCGTCGTGGTTGCTGACAATCTCATCCTGCAACACAAACAGGCATACAGCAGCAGACCTCAGTAGCCATCTCACTGCTGCATGCTTTTCCTTCACACCTGAATTTGTTGTGTTGTGAGGGTGTCACGGCTGCAAGACACCCTGCTATACATGCCAGCACAATGCTGCTTACTGCATGGTGCTTCGCCTATTAACTGACACCGAGGCACAGCATTGGCTCTCTCAGCAGCAGGGCACAGCCTGCAGCACGCTGCAAGCATTCCCGTGGGCCTGCACTGCAATTCACATGCTCACCTTCAAGTACACACTTTGCTGACTGCGGACGATACCAATGAAGTCGCATGGGATGACACGACCCTGGTGGATGAGCTGGTAGAAGCTGTGCTGGCCATTGGTGCCTGGCTCTCCAAAGTCAATCTCTCCAGCTTCAAAGGGTAGTATGTTGCCATCGATATCTACACCCTTGCCATTGGATTCCATAGATACTTGCTGAATGTGTGGAGCCAGCTTGGACAATGCCTGGTAGTAGGATACAAACAAGCATGTCAACCTTAAAAAGGCAAAGCAGGACGTCTCCGTAGCGCACAACATCATGCGCAATGTAGACCAAGAAAGTTATTCCCTGTGCAGACACTGCCACCTTTGTCTATGCAACGGATGCTACATAGTCTTATGGCAACATTTCCACCCATCCATCAAACAAGCAATGTGGCGCTGGCTGCGCATGGAATAACTCTTTTGTTTACTCACTCCAACAATAGCGACTTTCCTGCAAATGTAGCAACCATCACCGCCAGAAATGTGCAACATGCAGCATACACTGCGGACACATCTACAAACAAAACTGCTGCAGCTGTTACTAGTCTGTGCTGGTACCTTTCAAGCTCCGCAAACTGCAACCAGCTGCTTCATGCAACTACCCACCTGGCAGTATGGCAGGATTGCACGTGCTGGGTAGCCCAGGAAACTGATGTTCCATACACTGGTCAGACCCATAAGCACTGGCAAATTGCTCTCCAGGGGAGCTGACATGAAGTGGTCATCCATTGAGTTGGCACCTGACAAGAACTGTTCCATCGTCTGCAAGCAGTAGGCACCCAGCAGCACACAGGTTACTTGCAAAAGCAGTGAAAGTGGGTTCAAATTGAGAGCTTAGTGCAGCACAAAGCAATTGATCGCAATTTAGCAGTCGCAAGTCAGGATTCGTTCGCTGGCATGTCAAAGTGAGCATAGCAATGACCAAGGCTAACAAGGCCGGCAAGTATCGCAACTTACGTCAAAGCCATACTGTAGGGCAAGAGGCAAGATGCCGACAGCACTGCAGACACTGTATCGCCCTCCCACCCAGTCCCAGAAACCAAATGCATTCTCTGGGTCAATGCCAAACTCTTTGACCAGCTTCAGGTTGGTTGACACAGCTACCATATGCTTGGATACAGCCCCCTCGCCTGTGTTGGACAGGAGTCCACATCAGGAATCATGACACACAGCTTGCTCAACATCCAGGGAAGAGTTGATGAGGTAAGCGAACCATCAACAGCAATGACACAGTCTGCAGCACAACTGCACTTTGGCCGTACACTGGGACGCTGGTGTTGCTATGGTCTAGCATGGCGCACATTGACCTGCAACAGCTCAATCCACTACAGCTACTTGTCCTGAGACCCAAGCTGGCAACCAGAAAAGTCCTACGCAGCGTCTGTACTCACCTAGTTGTGATGTCAACCAGCTGCGAACTGTGCGGGCATTGAGCATAGTCTCTGCTGTTGTGAAGGTCTTACTGATAACAACTGCCATTGTCTCCTCAGGATCCAGGCCATTCAAAGCACGTGCAACATCAATGGGGTCAACATTGGCTAAGAAGCGCAGTGTGCGACCGCGGCTATAGCCCATGGCCTTGGGCTCTGTCCTGTAGATGGAGAAATGAAAAGGTAGTAAGTGCCACACTGTTGTTGGGACTTCGAGGGACTCAAAACAGGGTGCCCTGTGTATCATTCTTACATTGCTGACCAGCTATTTGATGAAGCCAACAGGTTCAGAGCCATACACAGACTGCCCTATTCCGGCTGCAACCCCCCCATGACAAAATGTCTACTCTGCACTCCACCTCCTGCTGCTGCTATATGAGTGCCCTTGACCGTTCGCACCTGAGCGCTGTGTGCACAAACAGAGGTCCTAGGAAGGATCCACCAATGCCAATGGCCACAACTGACTTGATAGGCTTGCCAGTGCAGCCTTTCCACTCACCATCTCGTACCTGAGCATTAAAACAATTCACAACGCACACAAAACATCGAAACCTGCACCTCATCCAGGTGCAATTGCTGTCTTCAACACTGCGAGCTGACATACGCAGACTGCAGTAACCCCGGTATTACAGTGCTGCATTATGTACCAAGCTAGCAATTTTGATATTTGATGGGCTGTTTGTGGCCAACCTTCTCACTTAACAACATCAATTGCAACGCGGCGCACCTGGCATTGGCAACTGCTGGGACAGCTGCTTGCAGGTGTAAGCATGGCAGCATCTCAAAGCAGCGCTTTCCCAGACACATGCCTTTTGCATTCACTCAATCGCCCTAGTTGGCATGTTAGCATCGGTGTTCCTTCTGTAGAACCCTAGCACTACTGCTCACCTTCTGGCTGAATACCTTGATCTTGTCCAGCACTTCCCATACACCAGGGACAACATCTTTACCCTCATCCTTGAACACTTGGTCCCTGCATATTGTACAGACCCATATACAAGTTTGCTTACAAATTGAGCGTGCTCAAGCAGCTCAAGACATATGTTTGCCACTTACAGTGGATTGTGACCATAGCCATCAGCCTCAGACATTTGAATGCAAGCAAAAGGAACACCTTGAAAGATGATGTGGCCTGCTCTGCTACTCACCTGCGTGCACGTGTAGCCACATGCAGCACTGCACGGTCCTCAGTGCTGTTGATGTGGTCGCCACCATACATAGCCTCAATCTTGCCCTTCAGGTTGGCTGCTTGAGCGAGGTCCATGAGCTTCTTGATGGACTCTTGTGTCATGCGCTGCCTGCTGAAGTCAATGTAGATGCCCAAATCCTCCTTGATGAGAGCCTCACACCGTGTTTGGTCTGCCATGAGATCCTTCAGATGGCTGCAGTCAGAAGTCAATGAACACGCATGCTCAATACGATGCTACATCACTTTCTGTGGTTCCCGACATGACATTGCACACAATGGCAGCACCTAGGAAGACCTGGATGCAGGTATGTGCTTGCAAGAACAGCAGTGTTCCTCTCTCTATGAGCCCCCTCCGAAGGCTCCTCTCTCTATGAGCCCCTCCAAAGAAGTGGACAGCACAGTAGGCTCAGTATCCACGCAGACAGGTAGCTTTCATGCTGGTGTACACATTCTGGTATACTTCCAACCGAGCTGGGTCTTGGAAGGAGAGATGATGCTGTTGCTCTTTACTGTTGAGACCAACTGCTGCTGTAGCAGCTGCCACTGGCAACTCCCCTTGTAAACTCGCATGGACTGTGCTCTCCTAATGTGACATTTATACTCACGTATTCTCAATCTCGGCAACATGTTCCTGCAAAGCCTTCCATGCATCGGTTGATGCAATTGATGCCTCCAACGCTTTGTCCATCTGCATTGAACCGTTGACCAATGCCAACATGTGGGCCAATACATACGGTGTTAAACAGCATGCGTGTGACCACGTACACATAGAAAACACAGAAGCACAGGTAAGCTATGGGCTGCGCAGCAACAAAGCTGCGTATCTTGATCCTCTCGGAGCTGCTTTTGCATCACCAACAAACTTGACAGCGGTCTGCTCAAAGACGTATAACCGAGTTGATACGTCAATACATGCGTACAAGGCTGCTTGCGTGCGGTATGCCTTCATCCCTGGTGCAAGCAAGCCAGGATCTGCCACGCCTTGAGACGCTTACCGAGCTCAGCGAGCGTGTCACGCTGACAGTGACGTCCCTGGTTACTGGAATAGGCGCAGGACTGCAAACAAATTAGCACAGGTATCGCACAACACTGCTGCAAGTAGTCTCGTGCAGGCTAAGGGTGATTGCGGAGCTAAAGCCCATAAGACTGAGGCCTGACATGCACCTTGGACCCGACAGAGTACATATAACATAACGATGCATACTATGCATAATAGGCAACAGCAAAACTGCGATCGGTCTCGAAGGCAACCCTATTCGAACAGCTCACTTGCTGCTTCCGTTCGGGCTCTCTTGCTGCCTGCTGCCAGCGGCTTGGGGTGCCGTTGCGTGCAAGATTGGTAATGCAACACGTCTGTTGGCGGTTGAGGCTGGTCTGATCACAGCTTGTCGCTGCAGACCCGTTGTGAGTTGCTGGGCGAGAGCCATTACACGTCCCGAGATGAGCAACGAGCAAGCATCTGATCTTCACAATATACCTAAACGTACTCATATCAAGATGCAAATCTCACAGACTAGTTTGACGCAGTCAGCTCCATGTGTACTGAAGCTGACCGAGTGTTATGACGAAGCGCCTGTTGATAAGCACGCCCTCATCTTAGAGTCACACGTGCAGGGCATTTCTGTGCAGTCAAGTCGACGAATCAAATTGAGCTGTGACCGCTTCCTCTCAATGTCTTCTTCCTACATGCCTTGATACATGATCAGCAGCCCAATCTCGTGTCCAGTTGCACCCAGTGGCTGTATCAAGGTGCATGCCCGCTTCACCTTTCCTACGTTCTTGCACGATCATAGCATTGCGGCAGGATGCTAGCTAGCGGAGCAATTCTCGGCTGCACATAGGTCGGGTGCTGCATCGAAATCCCACAGGAACCTGTGATGAACCTGCTTGCGGATGCTTTTGTTGGCGGATCGCCGATGCAAGATAACAACTCATACCGCATGCTCACTGGCCAGTAGAGTTGGTGCCGAGTGACATGCCGCAGGAGTTGTCATTGACAGGCTCCTCAGCCGGGCAGTAGCAGTTGACCCATGCAGCCACACCATCATGAAACACTTTCCAAGCCATAAACGCATTGCTAGGCATGGTAAAAGCATCAACATAGCAAAGCAGCTTGCCTTAGTGTATGCAGAGCCCTCTACTTGTCCATTGTGCAGCAGCCGAGTCCAGCAGTCACACAGCTAGTCTTTAGCCAACATCGTGCCTGTCTCACCCACGGCAAATACGAGATGGGTCAGCTCTTTCATCCTGTGACTCGGCTTCTACACATGGACTATTTACGGCACTCAGCATCTGCATGGCGCTTGCGTGGCTTTGTCAACCTTGTTTGTTGCACAAGCAGATTGTGCAGAATGTGTTGGAACTTGAAAGCTTCTGCAATGATGCAATTACACGGTTACATGGCAAGATGACATGCGGCATTGTGACCGCAGTACGATTGCTGATCGAGTTCACCAGGGCTGCTGCCAGTGGTATCAGGCTGCAAAATGAGAACCGAATGTTGTAATCACCAGAATAATGGGCATGCATAACAAACAGTGCCCTATCACTGCAGCAGGGCATTGGAGCGTCGTCAGCAAGACGTGTCTGGCAGCCAACTGCTGTCAAAAATTGCTGTCAAGTGTATGGAATGAACAACTTCACCTGAACATGTTGTGCTGGTCATTCGTGTTGCTTGTTGCTGCAGACCTCCTTCATCACAGGTCTTTGGATTGCCCTGCAGCTGTTCTTATCACTGCTGTGCCCACATCAATCGCAGCAGCAGACCATCCACCATCACCCCTTGTTCCCCTCTTTTCTCTGCCACAATATCTACTACCTGACCAGCCCATGGCTGAATCACTATATCCACCCCTTGAGATGCCTGCAGTGATAGTGCTGCCTTGAGCGCCCGAGTCACAGACTGCTCTCCTCGGCATTCGACCACTGCCGCTGCATCGGTATCTGCTGATAACTGCTGTAATAACAGCTGCATCAGCTCAGGTATGGACTTGGTACGGTTTGTTGATATGCGTTTGACATCATTTGATGATTCAGATATGCTGGACTCCCAGACGGTAGGGGGAACTGGCTCTGCTGGGTGCACCATGATGGTAAGCTTTTTCAAACCCTTCTTTTGGTCATCAGCTACAGCCTGATCACTGGCTGACAACGTTGCTACTGCTGATAGTCCCTTATGTTGCTGCTGCTGATAAAGGTGGTGGGCTAGTGCTAATGCTCGCACTGCATTGTATTGGTTGGCTGCGCTTGTAGCCCATACCTCTGCTGCGCCAAAGTACTGTAGTTGAAAACATACTGCCTTGGCAACACCATGGATGGGGCTCACAGCAGCAACCCGGATAGGTTCTCGTAGTAAGTCCAAGCTTTGCTGCTGGGAAGCTGCTTGCTGCCACTGTTGTTGAGCAAACTGTTGCTGTGGTCGCTGCTGCTGCTCTGCTGCTGCAGTGCTACTAGACTGAGAACGTCTGCGGAAACGCCCGGCACTCGCTGTGCTTTCATTCGTTGCTGACTCACTGCTTGAGCAACAGACCTGAGCTGCTAGTCTAGGCGTGATTGGTGTCCTGCAACAAGACCCGTCAATTGTCAACTGGTATTCCAGTCACTGCGCAGGCAGCTATGCTGTGCCACAGGGACTCAGCAGGTATGTCCTTGGTTAAGCGATGCAAGATGTGATGCTGTAACCAACAATCGATCATCAGTTCGTTATCAAAGACCAATGCCTGCGCTGGTCAAGGCATGGTGTGCTCACCATGTGCGTCTGCTGCAATGGTTTGCTGCTGAAGCCCCAGCAGCTGGGACAACTGCACCAGCGGACCTGCTTGTTCCGGAAACATGCGGATTGCTAGTAGACTGTATCAGCATATTCATTCTGAGCGACCTGCTGGGGTGGAGTGCACGGCTGCCGGTAAGACGTATTGCGGCCTGAATGACTACATGGAACGAGTGCTGGGGCCCAGGGGACGCACCAAATTGGGGCATGTGATGAGCAACTCACCAGCCTATGATGTGTGTGCAGTTAGAATTCATTAAGCAGTCACACTCAGGTCACACCCGCTGCGTCCGTGAGTTTCCACCCCGCCAATACGTATACGCCGCATATGACGCACATCAGAGCACACCAACTGTTCACCCCGTTTTCTGTTATTGAGACATCCTACGTATCTTGTGGCACTGCCAGTGACTGGTTGTGCGATCAACCCCCATGTTGGATGTTGTGTCAGGTGTACTGTTGCGACGCTTGGTCGAGCTGTTGGACATCAAAGAGTGGGCTCACCTGTTATGTGTCAGTAGGTAAGCTTTGTAACGTTGACAATGCAGTAGCCAGCACCCAGCCAACGCTATGGTGCTTATGCTGGTTGTGCAAAGGAGCAGCCACACCAGTTGCATGATGCATCAACCTGCTGTGCATGTTTCATGTGATGCTTTCTTCGTGCTTGCTATGTTTCTTGGACACTGCAATGTTTCTGAACTGTCTTGTGTACTGCACAATTCCTGCCCATGCTTCTGCCGTTGCACCTCATAGAACCGTGAAGATTCGTGTACTCGAGGTCCTTGAAGATCAGGTGCATGATTTGACCTTTGACCTGGGGCCTCAACATCGGCACAGGAGCCTGCAAATGCTTTTGTGGACAGGTACTCGTCTGCAGCTGCACATCTGAGCCTCTTCCTATATCCTCCGTCCCTACTCCATGCCAGATGCAAATTGCGACCTGTCATCTGGCTGCTGTTTGGCTATAGAATGTTCAGCAATAATGAAAGGCGCCTGTGCAGAGGTTGATCTTACTCTGTACGTTACATAAGCATACCTTTCTATTATTCCCCATGGACACATAGGTCACCATTGCCCCCACCTGCGCTCCGTATTCCTGCAACCTGGGTCAGGACACAGCAGCAGATTCCTGCAGCACCTGCAGCCATGCCTCACTCCTGAACTACAGCATATGACTCTCAGAAACTTTGACCTCTCATCACACTTGCCACTTGACGCCAGCACACGCAGAGGCAGCAACCCCACCAGTGTAGCGGCACACCTGGTACATCAGTTGCTGCAGAGCTGCCCTCATCTGCAAACGCTAGATTTGCAGGTATGCTGTCTCCAGCACAGAGCAGTTTCTTGACACCAAAAGATAGCTTCAGCATGATCAACGAGGATCTTGAGATCCAGCATGGCACAGCTGCATCCAAGTTCGAAGTGTGGCACACAATGATGACCTGTGCTGTGCAGCAGCTGGGCACATCCGTCCAGGTTTGTGCCCTTGATGACCTTATGATGCAGTGCTCCATTTTCTCAATCTTACCAGGATATGGTTGTCCTGCAGTTCTGCACACTTCCAAGTCTTCATGTCTTGAGCCCCCTGGTGGCTTATACTGAGAGCATTGGCAGCAATACTTCACAGCGACAGCAGATTCCACAGCACTTGCAGCCAGGGAGTGTATCTCATGAACGCATTCCCCATGATAGATTGCATCCTTGGCAACAGCAGCAGACTCTGAGAGTGCTGGAGCTTACTGGAGTCATTGTAGCAAGGCAGGCATGCAAGCCACAGGGAAGACAGCCAACACAAAGAGCAGTGACAACTCAAGTGCATGAGTGTAAGGAAACTGACAGTACACCTGTGAGAAGGCTGCAGGAGCCTTCCAGTGACCAGTCAATTACTTCAGGACTGCAAAAGCTACATCTGGGCTGTGCAAAGGATGGTGGAACTTGCTTCAGAGACAATGAAACAATCACTGATGAAGCAGTGGTACAGCTTTTGCAGGTTGCTGGTACTCAGGTAAGCAGGATGGCACTGTTTTCATCAGCCGACAGCTAGTTTGTGAGCACTTTGTGGTGATGTGGTGCACTGTATAATACTTTGGAACCAGTCAAAAGTTATTAAATGGCGATGGCAGCACCTGAAGGCATTCCATGTCAGCTCCATCCTCCACAGATTCCTTGGCTACTATATTGACGTCAAAGTGCAGCAGAGTGATGGACCTGTAGCTGTCTGATTCCTCTGCTGGGGAGAAACCAGCAGAGGATCCAGACAGCTACGGGCCCATCACTCTGCTGAATTGTGACCACAAGATACTACCTTGAACTAGTAGTAGCCAATGGGGCTGAAACCTTCAAGGACCAGATCCATCCTCCTGAAGTAACACTTTATTACATATTTGAGAACATTGCAGTGATCAGTGTACCCCACAGTCATGTTGCCAGCTTTGCTTTGATTCCTCATTTAGCACACTGGCCCAGTACTGCATACAATAGCGTATGCCAACACACGCTTCTGAGCTGACAGGGCAATTGCATGATTTATTGGCAAGATGCCTTGCAGAAGCAAATATTGTGTGCAAACCTCTACTGGGACAACAACCCTCTTTGGTTGTCTGCCTTACAGGCTCTTCAGGTGTTGTCTGTTTCAAAGCGCAGTTGCATCACAGATGGACTCTTGACCCACCTGGCAGTGCATGCACCGCAGCTGAGGATGCTGAATATCAGCCTGACAGTAGGTACCATGCAGGCTGTTGCTGCATGCCAATGAGTTACCGGTACAGCAGGATTCAGTGTTATCGATCACCCAAGAGATGCCCTAAACGCTGTTCAACCATTGGGCATGGCTGCATGTGGTGGACTACAGTTCCAGTCAACTCGAGTAGATTGCTTGATAACGTTGCAAAGCCTCAATCAGAACTGCATGGACCACCACAGCTCTTCTGACTGCTTGCTGCATACATACTGCAGAGTGTTACACCCTCAGGAGTGGTGGCCGTCCTACAGGGCTGTCGGCACCTGAGGACGCTGAGATATGCTTGCAGGACAGGTTGCGCTAGCTTGGTGGTATCAAATGTGCAGGCCATCGCATCAGCTGGTCAGCAGTTGCAGGAGCTGGACATATCTCTGCACGCTCAGCTTGATGATGAGTGCATGAGGTGGCTCGCATGTTGTCAGAGGCTGCAAAAGGTGAGCAGTAGAGAGCAGTGCTTCAGCAATGCTGGTGCACTGTGCTTGTTTACAACCTGCCTGCACCATGAACATGACAGAAGACTAGATTATAGTTTAAGCGGTGCTATAGACCCTTATCGCTTGTTAACCATCCTGCAGTTGGTGTGAAAGGTATAATACCTCGTCCTACAGAGTGAATGCAAGGATGGCTGATACATATCATTGATTGGGTGTGGCTGTTATGTCATCCAATTTTGTGCCATGTTGTGTTGGTGCATCATGGCTGCAGCTGATCGCCTGGCGTCGAGGTGTTTGCTTGCTTGTTTGTAGTGAGGCTCTTGTCCAGACCACTGGGAACTCTGCATGCACTAATACTGCATTGCTGCCCTCCAACTTGTCTGTGCTGATGCCACAGTTGACACTGTGTAGGTCTCACAAAGTTACTGCAACTGGTATTGAAGCCCTCTTGCAGGCAGGCACGTTGCAGCTTCTTGTTCTGATTAGGTCTAAGGGAGTGAACAAGCAACAGTTGCAGCTTCTGTCCCGAAAGTTCCCTGCTTGTCAGGTGCAGCCAGACAAATAACAGATCACTGAGCGCTTTCCAATAAGCCAAGAGGACCATTAGGAGACACAGGCACAGTTACATGTCCTTTACGCAGCAGGCGTGACATGAACACAACCCTTGGCTAAGGTGGTTGCGATGAAAAAGTGAGGATGGAGTTCTGACAAACATCAAACAACGGCCCGTCTACTTTACATCTGATTTGCAGTCTGTGAATATGCCGTGTACAGCGAAGCGAAAAGCCACGGTCGTCGAACGCTGCATGTGTCCTCAGAGGGTCCTCAGAGGGTCCTGTTGACAGCAGAAGGTGAACTGGTGCATATGGGACTGATAGTTACACGCCAGTTGGAGTTACTTTAAATTTTGATGGTAGAATTCTGTGCAGGCTCGCCGGACTTTTGCATCATGTTAGCGCTGCTGTGCTGGCCCAGAACTCTCCACATATCGGTCCCTTGATACGTTCCAACAAAACGAAGTATCGTACAGCACTAACTCATATTTGTGATTTTGGCTTGATTTGGTGGCTGGTATAAGCCCGGGTCGTCAGT
>LWCB01015779.1:0-10107 GCA_001630525.1 Coelastrella sp. M60 | reverse complement strand
ATGCATGATGCTTGAACTTCACGTTGTCCATGTTGCTGGTGGCACAATATGTGAGCAGCAGCAGCAGCAGCAGCAGCAGCAGTGGGCAGGCAAGCAGAAGCAAACGGAGGAGAAGCACTAGGCACAGCAGCAGCAGCAGCAGTCCAGCAGCATACTCTGACTCGTCCAATGCTGTTGCGCAAACCGAAGAGGTGTCACCTCTGCAAGCAGTAAACATCCCACAGCAGCAGCAGCAGCAGCAGCAGCATGATCGCACTGTACTACATGATCATTACAGGCCGACATATGTAGACCCAAGCACAATACCACCCAGACCCTGGGCAACGGACATAAGTACAGCAGAAGCAGCAGCAGCAGAGCCTTCTGCTGCTTCTGCTGCCACTATGAATACTAATACTTCTGACCACCAACATGCTGCACTTGTAGCCAAGATAGCCGGTTGGAATCTTTCTGGCAGCAGCAGCAGCACAGAGCCCTGGGACAGAGCTTTTGTGCAGGACACTTTGTCAGCTGTCAGCACTGCTGCTGCTCCTGCTGGCAGCAGCATCTGCAGAAAAGGCCAACACTCTGCAGTAGAAGACCAGCAACAGGTACAGCTTCAGCAGCTTGCTTTGTCATCGCTGCTGCAGCAGCAACAAGATGTTTCAGTTTGGTGTCAGCAGCAGCAGCAGCAGCAGCAAGACGTGGGCGATGCTGCTACCTCAGTCGTTGCCCAGCCTGGGCAGCAGCAGCAGCAGCAGCAAGTGGTTGGTAAGCAGGTACATAACCCCAGGCTGCAAAGTCTGTTGTCGTTTATTCAGGATGATCAACCGCCAAAGCCACACGGATGGCAGCAATCAGGGTACAGCAGCAGCAGCAGCAGTAGTGGTGGTGGCTACATGACCAGTGCATTCAGCAGCAGCAGCAGCAGCAGCAGGAATGGTGGCAATGGTGGTGGGATGCGAGATTGGGGTTACAATGCAGAAGCCCTTACAGTTCAACCATGTCTGCAGCGAGCACAATGGCTTGTAGAAGAAATCAACCGGCTTCAAATCACCACTACTGCCGCTGCTGCCGCCGAGCCAGCAGCAGCAGCAGCAGCAGCAGCAGCACAAGCTGACCTTGAACTCCAGCTTCAAAAGTTGTTGCTAACACATTTCAGTAAGGAAGTGACGCATTGGCGACAGGTGTCACATGCTTGTAACATGTTTGTTGATTATTTATCCCCACCTATTGTTTGTGGCGCTCTGACTGCTTTGGCACGCCTCGATGTTCAGCACCTGGAGCAGCAGCAGCAGCAGCAGCGTATAGGCAGCAGTGCCAGTGAACGGCGACGTGTTGTGGTGTTGGCCAGGCGGCTGCTGGGATTCGTCTGGAGGTGGCACCAGCAGCTGGGGCCTTGGGTGAGTAATATGTTACATATCGGATGTTGTTATTGTTACTTTATGACATGTAACTGCTAAAAACCTGTCTTGTATATCAGCAATTGCTATCTTTGCCAACATTAAAATTCCGCTCATTGACCTGAGGACTGATACACATTTGTATCAAGTCAGCTGCGCGCAATTGCCACATGTAGCTCTGCATTTGATGTGTCAACTAATGAAACTCTATCAAAGCATTTGTTGTTCTTTTTTGGCGCTGAAAATGATGATAACAACACAGTATGTCATACTCGTCGCTGTTTTTAGGAATGTCTAGCTGTGCTGTGGGCCATGGTGCACCTCAGAATAACAGATCCAGCCGTTCATATTCCCATCAGAGACCGAGTGGCAGCACGTTATGTAACATACCTGGCAGACCAGCAGCAGCAGCAGCAGCAGCCACAGCAGCAGCAGTTGACGATATACCAACATGCTTCGCTGCTGCTTGCATTTGCCAAGCTCGACCTTCCAGCACATACAGCGTTTCCCAGGGGCACAAGTAACAAGATATGTAAGGCAGTGCTGCTACGATTGCAGCAGCAGCAGCAGGAAGCTCAGACCCTAGAAAGCAGCAGTTACAACACCCAGCAGCAGCAGCAGCAGCAGCATGATATTGGCAGCAGTCTGAGCTTACTGTTCTATGCCATGTCTGCATTACACCTCACACCTCGTGGTGCATTGCTCCGCTGCTGCTGCCAGTACAGCAATGTGGTGCTGCCAACGATGTCAGCAAAAGATTTGTCAATGACAGCAGTCGCATTTGCAAGATTTGGTTACGAACCGCCCAGGCAGTGGGGTAAAAAGTTCCTCGCTGTCACTGCTGCTGCTGCCAGACACACGGCAGCAGCGGTTGGCAGCAGCGGCAGCGGCAGCAGCAGCAATCTCGTGGCCTGGAATGCAGCTGATCTGACACTTGTTATTACTGCTGTGCATGGGATGAACCTGAGGCCCAGCGGCAAATGGTTGAATTCAATGATGGCAGCAGCAGCAGTGCTGCTGCCGTCCTTCAATCTTCAACAGTGCATTGTGTTGCTAATTGGGCTGAATCGGTTGGGAATGCAGCCAACTCAGCATTTACTGCTGGAAATTGCACAGCATGCAACTGCATTGTCTGGCAGCAGCAGCAGCAGCAGCGGATTGAGCAATAGTTCACAACAGCAGCAGCAGGATCACAGGCCAACTCATCCCTTACAGCAGCAGCAGCAGCAGCAGCAGCAGCAGCAGCAGCAGCAAGCTCCGCAGTTACCATTGCAACAACAGCAGCAGCAGCTCAGCAGGAGCACCGCACGTCGCTTGTGCGTCTACATCACATCCCTCTCCAAAGCTGTCGCACTGCTGCCACCAGATGCTGCTGTCAATACCCGGCAGCAGCTACGGCCCTATGTGGCAGCAGCAGCGCGTCAAGCAGCAGTAGCAATGCATGCATTATACCCGTTGGATCTGGTGCAGCTGGTGTTGGGTCTTGCAGGGCTTGAGTGCCGGCCTGGTCCAGGGTTTATGTCAGCACACATGTCACGTTGTGAGCAGATCCATCAAGGGTTTAGCAGATCACTATACCGGCAGCTGCTCCAGGCGTACCGGGATTTGGGTTATCAGCCTAGTCAGGGTTTGATGGCCTTGATGTTGGCGAGGACAGAGCACGTGGAGGTTGGGTTCTAGGTGGATTTATAGACGCTGCAGCTTGCAGCATGCTTGTTTGCATGTAATACAAAGTTGGCCATGCAGCATGTAAGATGCGAATACATGTTTGCATGTCTGTTTGCAGACACTGTCTTGGCAGTGATTCGATGTGTCAGTCATCCGTGGAGCGTCTTTATTGCTTAAATACCGCTGCGTTGAGCGTGTATCGTTGTACGAATTTGTACATGAAAGACGTCTTTGCGAGTGCGAAGGTGTGTTCATTTTAACCTTCAGAATTGGCCAATGGGCTGACTTCTCTGATACAGGAACAGTAGGAAGGGTGCACTCGAACGTGATGCAGCATCTATATTCTCAAGTCACAGTCTGTATACTGTTGTGTCTGACCTTTCATGCCAGCAACCTCCTGCAACAAACAGCGACTGCAGGCTGCGGTTTGGTGGTGGCCATGACACCACTGCCAGTGATTCAGGCATACGGTCAGTGAACAGCTCCGCTCGTATTAGCAGCTTCTCCAGAATATAGCACTTATTATTAGAACGATATTCGATACATAGGCCAGATGTGAGGAGCGGGCGGCAGCCCAAAGCATGTTTCGTCGTTCGCACATGAGCGATAGGTGGTGGGCTGGGTGTGCTATCCGCGAACAGCATGTTCATCACAGGCGCATCAGCACTTTGTGAAGTTAGATATTGCAGCCTTAATGAGTACATGGGGCGAAAGGCTCTGCATGACCGTCAGTGGCTTGTTGGTACTGCTCATGACCACAAGTAATGCGGCCGCTCTTGATCAAACAAAAAATTCATTATCAGCGTTTTTCAGCAATTATTGGTGCGGATAGTGCCCTCAGAGGCATTGAATAGACGGAGACACTTGTCCCAACCGAGCCAACCAACTGTTAGTTGCTCGTGTAAAGCTGGTTGACAACTGACCAGAGTTGCAATAGTCATTTGTATTCTGGTGGTGCTACTCATATCGAACTGTCCACGAACTGCTAGTCATCCTTGCAAGCTTTGGGGCGTGTGGATCTGACGCATCTATACAACAACAATGTCAACAAGCACCATGTTGGCAAGACATACAGCTTTGATGGTCATCTTGATCGCTCTATGCAGCGGA
The DNA here is from genome assembly GCA_001630525.1 of Coelastrella sp. M60. Lineage (NCBI taxonomy): Eukaryota > Viridiplantae > Chlorophyta > Chlorophyceae > Sphaeropleales > Scenedesmaceae > Coelastrella > Coelastrella sp. M60. The sequence continues at coordinate 5,947 of LWCB01015779.1, read as the reverse complement.
GCTCAAGCTGCGAGGTAGGTGATCACTTCAGGTCCCGTCTGCAGTAGGGACCGAGCAACGACGTGCCAGACAAGCAGCCAAAGCTTGCAGATGTTTTCATGCTGTGGTAGAAGCTTCTGCATTGTCGATCCGTATTGCATCACACTCTCATGTAGAGTGCGAGCCGGGGATGACGAACACATCATGTTCCAGCGCACTGAACAACATGCATGACTGCAATATTAGCATTATCATATGGCATGATTTGAATTGTCAGCCACTTGCTTTGATCTGCATGCGCAGTCCATATGCCGAACAGCAGTAAACATTCCTACTTGCGGTAAGCGCATACGGCTGAGCTTACAATATCATTAAGCACTTCAAGTAGTCTCAAAAGCTTTGAATTTCAGCAATTAATGTAGAAGTTCTTCACTAAAACTGTGTACGCACCTTGGCGCGCAGAATCATGCTAGGTGGTGACCCAGTTCTCGCACGTCGGATGCTTCAGCAGATTGCCGATGAAGCAAATGCACAGCCCAAGCAGTTCCTTCCAGCACCAGGCGTCACACAGTGTTACTCAATATCAGACCGAGTGATGACACCTGGCAAGCTCTGCACATCGCAGCTGATCAAGACCAACGTCACCAAGGTTATCTGCGAAGAATTCAAACCAGAATGTGTTCAGGTGATCGAGGAGGCACGTCTGCTGAAGCCACGTGGCACTGCTTCAACCAACCCTGATGAGTTCAACATGTCAGTGGATGCTGCTTGCAAGTTATTGGGGTACAGGACCTTTGGCGGAGGCTCAGTGCACATGACAGGTGGGGAGAAGTTCCTGTATCTATGCTTGAGCATGTGTGTGCTTCATACAAGCACAACAAAGCTGTTCAACCTGCACAATCTGGATGTGATACGGTTGTGATGATCAGTAAGCATACGGCATCAGGTGCAAAGCGGGCATACACATCTTCTTACTGTATGATGCCATAACCATCTGCTGTGGCAGCCACGGCTATGTACAACGCGTTATCTTGGCATTGATTGCTGCTGCTCCTGCTGCTGCTGGTGGTGGTTCCCTGGTTGTTCCTCAACATTCCTGCTGCTGCTGCTGCCGCCGTTGCTGCTTCTACATGCAGGTGACAATCCTGCTGCCAAGACTGTCTGCTGGTAAGTGCTGCACATTTGGAGAATTCTTTGCTGAGCAAACTATCGCAGCAGTCATGCTCGTCGTGCTGAGCTCATCACAAAGATGAAGTGGCATGAAATCACACATCAATTGACCACCACCAGCGGCACATGTCATATATAGGCAAGCCCGGCCATTGCTTGATGCGCTTGCTATCAACTTTTTAAAAATATTGATATAGACCACATCGATGCTTCCAAGTGGTGTTTTGTCACTTGTAAGCATTAATTTGGTCTCTATTGATATTTGTGAAGCCTGTTAGTACGCATGAGCAGCTACAGAGCATCGGCAGGACCTTCCTGCGCCAATGGTACAGTACAACAATGGCTGGCAGATGTTGTATGGTCAATGCTGCCATCTAGATTCATTGCTGCTGCTTGCCACCACTGCTGTTTGTGCTGCCACACTGTGCAGGAATGGTCAAGCCTGGGTGACTGATAACTGGTGGGTGCAGCTGGTGTGCTGCAATTAGTAGTTCATGAAGCTCTCAGAGATGGCTTGGTGATTGAAGCTACTGCGCTAGTAGTTGCAGATCATCAGATTTGATCAAATTGACCAGGAAGATCAGCAGCTGATTGAGCTGATCGCACGGGCGCTGCAGCTACTACTAGTATTGAATACGGTGCTGGGCAGAGTATCCGACGCCATGACAGCTAAGGAATGCAACATACTGGGTAGTATGTTTGCACAAGCCATGTCACAGTACCATGCACCCCAGCAAGTTGCTGCATTGATAAGCAATAGAACAGAATCAAGCTGTTTCGATTTGACAGTGCCAGCAACGTGGCAGCAAAGTTGTATAGGGCACTGCCAGATTGACAGCAGCAGCATTGAATCAATCTTAAGACCTGCGAGTGGTCCAACCAGCTCTGGAAACATTTTGAGTCTGTATAGTGACTTTTTGGTGTGAGCCGTGAATGTCAGTCAAGGCTTGTGTATAAGACAGAAGTAGATGACCAGTGCAACATCTGGTATAGACTGTAGAGTCGTTATGATTTTGCAATGATACAGCTGTGAATACAGCCGTGAAATACGGCGTGTACGTAGTTCCCTGACTGCTGCATCGAAGCCGTTGGAGTTGTTCAGCCAGCACTGGCAGGACACCTCATTTGGCACTAGCAAACTTTCTTCAGACTGCGAAAGCAACAGTGCTGTGCTGGAGTCAGTTGGCAAGACCTGGACAAGGTCGCCTGTCAGTCTGTATATGTAACACTTTTTCCAGCTACTAGTATGCAATGGACTATGTCCTTGCACATTATGCATGGCTGGTTCAACTATTCTCCCATTACCTGGACATGATATGATTTTTTGTAACATGCATGTCCTGGATCAAATGCAGTGCGGCACTGGATGAGGTGATGGGACCACCCCATGTTGGACATGCTTCAATGGATGAGGTTCCTCATAGCAACATATCAACTGATTGCACACTCCCGAAGCGCATTCTCTCCGACTCGCAACTGGACTTCAAAACAACTGGCTGGAGAGTGTGACTGGGTTACACTTCTGTAAGGCCACCTGGATCGCCTGCATCACAGGGCCCCCTCGCCTGCCCAACCGTGCTCGTGTGACCTGGATCAAACAGGGCATAACATATTTGTCTTCTTCATATCGGTAGAGTACTGTCTTGCTCAATCACACGACAACAAGTGCCGCGAGACAGCTCAACTCTTGCTACATCTATTCAGGGTAGAATAACTGATTAGAATACAGCAGAAAATTCCGTACTAGTGACATGATTTGCAAATCTGTACCGCTGCTTGTGGTGCTGGCGGTGTTGGGAGTTTCGGCAGATGCAAGCAGGTCAGTCAAATGGTCGCAAGCGTACGAGTTGCGTATAGCTGCGCTGTTAACAAGATGATGTACTTGTCTTAGTTGATGTACCGTTTGCTTACAAATTACACGGCCATCGCACTTCCTCAGTTCGTCCAGTGGTGCTGTAAGCAGCTTCCCGCTGCTACATCAAGGTGTCTGCCATTCAATACGCTTGCCGATCATCGGCGTACAGATTGTTTTAAAATTAATGGGCATATTTCTGGTTATTGCGCACTTGCGACGCCCCAGCTGAATAAATGGGTGGGAAATCAGTTGTGATTGTGATGTGATACCCAACAGCTGTAGTGCATCAGCTTTCTTGCTAGCTAATCAAGCAGGACCGCAACCCCATCATTGCAAAAGCACGAGATGATGATCAGCAGTAGGTCAACGTGGATTCACATCAGCGGCAGGAGCACCATCAAGCCTTCTTAGCAACATAACATGCATGCAAACCACCATATGCTTTGTCACCTAAGAATCGTGCATTACCTCATTGCTGTTGTAGCCTTGCTGGATTCGTTGACCTCTCAGTTTCTTTTCCTTTCCTGTACAGATCATTGTAATCATGCATATTGTTTTTTGGTCGATCTGCAGGATTCTGCTATCTCCCAATCAGTCCCGGCCCGCCCCAACCTCAAGTCAAACTGTTGTGACTCCCACTGCAGCTGTAGCCACAAGCAGAACTTTTCAGAGCCCCCTTATACCCAGCACCCCCATCATCATTCCCACCACCATTAGCACTACAGCGCTAAGCTGCACAACTATCCAAGATGTTAACATGCCCGAAGGCAGACTTTGCATCAGTCAGGTCATAACCACCACAACAAGAACACCGCAGCCAAACTGTGCTCGGTACTCTCAAGAGTGCTTGAAGACAACTACACAGACTCGGCTGCTACGGCCCACTGGTACTGCTGTTACGAATGCTGTGGAGTATAACCTATCAGCGGAGGCGGCATGCAAGCAGTTGGGGTATACTACAGCAGGGAGTGGCAGTGTGCACATAACTGGCAGTAATCCTGCAGCAAGACAACTGTGTTGGTAAGTGCTAGTCAAATCTGCATGTCTGGTCAAGCCAGCCACAGATGTTCCTACTACTTTGAGCCACCATGCATAAAGCCTTGTTCGCTGCACTGAGCCGTAACTCACTTCACAGGGTTTATGTGTGCAGTGACGGGCATGATTCTGATGATCAGATGCTGGTCAGCGCATCCTGTAGATCCTGTAACTATCGCAGCTGGTCACTCAGTGAAGTCCATGGCTTCTGCGCTGGCATCCCCAACCTGACATGCTGTGGTTGCTTGTGAAAACAACATTGTTGCATGATGCTCTCTGGCTACTCCCAGCGAACGCTTGCCTGCTTGCTTGTCTGCTGCTGTGCAGGAATGGGCAAGAATGGTCAACAGATAACTGGTGGGTTTCTTTGGTCTGTTGCAAATAACAAATTGGGACTTGGGGAAGTCCCTTTTATATGAAGCTTGAAGAAGCATTGTCCAGGGTGTACATATGCCAACAGTGACCGGACAGACGACGATGAGTTGCTACTACATGTCAACTCAAGGACGAAAGTGATGATGGTGTACGCAATCAATGTTGGCTTACATTGGGAGGCTTTGTGAAACGATAAGGGAGCACATGCTGGCGCAGGAAAAGCTCGTCTGGAGCTAGAGTGCTGTGTCAGCATTGCCAGTCCCATATAATTTTTATGCACGGTCCATTATCAGTTTACCATTGCAATTAGCCACACAATGACGAGCAGACCATTTTTCATGCCTTGAGCCGTTGCAAGACCAATTGTACGCTCCAAAATTCTGTTGTGAGCAAAACCAATCCTGCTCTACGGCTAAGGCTATAGTATACGCGTAGAGCAGGATGGGTTTTGCCCACAACAGACTTTGCAGGAACTAGGAGTATGTATGTGACGTCTGCAATCTCTCTTGTAGCAGCAGCAGCAGAATTACATATAATTTCAGATGGTTGATTTGGAAGCCAGTGTGTTGCGGTCAAGGTTCCGCATTGGGTTGAGTTTCTAGGCACCCTAGGATCAATTTTGCAGCCTGGCAAATTTGTTTCAAAACACGCCTGATGCAATACCAACAAAGTTTTTTTTCTGCCGGGCAAAATACGCCTGATGCAATAACCATCGATCAACCAGTTTCAATACGGTATTTTTCAGTAAAGTGTCATTTGTCCATTGATGCTCGACCTGAGCCGGGAGCTGCAGCTGGACTGCTGCTTGTAGAGTAGTGGAGGGTACAAGCCTTGCAGTCTGGGACCCACAATACTCGCCCCACGACCATGACAGGTGCCTTTGACTTAATAAACATGTGATTGTGTAAGATGTAAAGATGTAGCGCTACGTGTTTATCTCGTGCAAGGAGGGAGATGGCTGCGCTTGCACCTTGCTGCGTATATTTCAGCCATTACTGATTGGTGTTTCAATATATATTTTGTTACGGAGTTGATTGATGAAGAGGGCAGAACGGTGTCAGTGATACCTGAAGTTCTGGAGATCGTATGGAGGCGCCCGGAAGTACACGATACATGAGGATGCCCGCTTTCGTTTGGACAGCATTACAGTGAACATGATTAAGTATGAAGTTTTGTGAGCGTCGTGAAGAGCTTTGCTTGAGCTAATGGGCGTAGTTTCAGCAGAGGCCAAGGAGTAGTGGTCAGTTGAATCAGCAGCCAACGAAGCTTCAAATGTGGTGTGCGAACCGATGTTCTGTCGCAGCTGTAAGTCACATGTGGTGTAAAGAAATGAATCTCGTGCAGAGTTCCGTGGGGTGTTGTGGGCTGTGACAGCGCCTCTGCTGGAAGACCGGCTCCTTGCAGTAGCAGTTCAGATGAGATGCTGCGGCTGGTTTGCGCATTGGGAATTCGCAGCATAGAGCCGGACTCAAGCCAGTTTGCAGCACCTCTTGCTGACTGTACGTTTCCTCAGTTCCAGGTTGATTGAATTTA
>LWCB01015773.1:0-17497 GCA_001630525.1 Coelastrella sp. M60 | reverse complement strand
GCTGATCAAAGCAGCGAACAGATCATCATGATCTCGGCTACGTGCTGCGGCTCTGCGGGAGAGAGGAAGTGCAGGAGGTGGTGGTGATGGGGGGGGTGGTGGGGGTGGCGGTGGGGGTGCAGGTGGCGATGGTGGTGCTGGGGGTGGTGGTGGTGCTGGTGGTGTGGTTGTAGAAGGATGGGGAGGTGGAGGTGGAGGCGGGGCAGGAGATGGGGGTGGGGGAGGACTGGGAGAAACACCCGGTGACAAGAAGAATCCGACAACATTTGTTTCTGCTCAATTCATTGCTGCCGTAGTGCTGTTAACACTGTCAGCGTCAACAGGAGCTGTGTTTGTATTCTGGGTGAAAAGCATTTAGGCTTCATGCCTGCTTGCACCATGCTCAAGGTCGCAAGTTATAGACTCCATGCTGCCAACATGCGGTCCAAGGCATCTCAGTTGTTCCCTGCTGTGGGTGGATGCTACCTTCACCAGAAAAACAAGATCAGTGGCTTATGAAGTTACCGGAGTTGGGGTGGGTGTTGGAGGTGTGGGTGTGGGTCCAGGTGTGGGTCCAGGTGTTGGTGTGGGAGTGACACCAGGCGGTGGAGCAGTACCTCCCCCTGGGGCTGGCGGCTGCAGCAACAGCGTGAGAGTATCAGCAGCAGAAACACAGGCTGTGAGCTACAGAAGCGTGCACTTGCCTCCTGCTACACTGTTGATGTTTGCTGATTGTACAGGCGGACATACTGCTGGCAGGGGTCTGGGCTGCAATATGGCTTGCAGTACGTCACTGGTACTTGACGTGCAAGAGTACATGCGCCTGTGGCGTTGCCATGCTGCACAGCGCCGCGCGCTATAATGACCATTTGCAACAGCCTGAAGCTTACAGATATATACTCAAATAGACAGTAGACCGGTCTGCTGTTTGATTCTGTCCACAATTGAGCTTTTATAAGATTGGGCTGCTGTGAATGCTATGCATGCATTGTGTATGTTTTCTGCCCAACTTACAGTTCCCGGAAGCAAGGGTCCAGCAGGCATGCCATTAGTGGTCGGCAATTGCCTCGCCGGTAGGGAAATCAGCTGGACTCCGCAAGGTATGCCCATAGCAATCATGGTCCCGTTGGCTGCCCCCGCAGGACATGCATATGTTATTGTAGTAGCACCGGGGAAGTATGTTGCGTTTGTTACTGCAAAGATCGCTGTGCCCTGTGCTTCTCCATAGTATGGGCCAGCAAAACCAAAGTTGCCACCGAGTCCATATGTGCCTGTTCTGGTGTTGTAAGGCCCTTGCCAGCCGCCACCATAGTGCCCTGCTACTGCACCTCCGGGTCCAGCTCGGATGAATGTCCCGCCTGGAGTGCCGCCTGTCTGGATGACGTTGCCAGCTGGATTTATGACTGGCTGAATGCTTGATACAGGTATTGGCCCTCCGTATGAAGGGCCAACAAACCTACTTGCCAGATTCATGGTATGCTGGGAGTTCAGCACGGAATCCAGCAGGCCGTCAACATATCGGCCGGTCGTTCCTTGACCAAATGGCATGTTGGGGTCGATACCATCTGGCGACCTGCCAGGAAAGAACCTTGCATAGTTGGTGGCATCCAGGGGTCCTGTGAAGGGGAGCTGCAGTAGTGAACGTGCTCTGCTGTTGACACTGACTGCAGGAGATGTACTGTCAGACAATACTTGGTTTGCCTCTGGTTTCCTCAAAATGAACGTTGATATAGATATGCCTATGAAACGGCCTACTTGCTGCAGACTCATCAGAGGGCTGAACCAGCTGACTCTGCTGCTGCCATCACTGTGCGTGCTGCTGCTGCCAACCCTATGCCAAATGTCCACAAGTTGTTGTAGCGGAGACCACAAGCTTCTCAAGTGCTGCAGGGGTCCGTTATCTTGCTGAAGTTGTGTGCCTTCTGCCTGCAGTCGTGTCGCCGCCATGCCTGCTGCCACCCTGCCTAAGCATGATGCTGACAAAATACCAGCACTGATGCTGCAAGTGAAGCTGCCTGTTGAGCTCACAAAGCATTCAGTTTGAGGAAGGTTGTACATGCATGGCACTTCCCGCAAAGTGCCAGCATCATTTGTGCACCAGTGCAGTAACCTGTGTTCACAGGTGTTGGGGTGACACTGCTGGTTGAACTGGTCACAAAAGGCGAACCAAGGGCAGCCAATCAAACCACAGGTATGCTGGAAAGGTAGACAAAGAGCATCCTGTCTGTCAGCGCATGATCCCTCCCTGCATTGCTCTATCAGTCCGGACGCACATACGTGCGCGGGACCGCGGGTGCCCAGAGCCACCGCCCAACTACAGCGTGATAACAGTGCTACAAAGCAGACTGCAAGCTGTAACATCTCCTACAGCTAATCAACGTGCCATGGCTGAGATGGGGCTAGTTCAATCGCAAGCTCTCATGGTAGGTGCGCATGTTGTCGCTGGTGTCTCATTCTAGGCTTGAGTGTTAATTATCAAGCAATGAAAGGTATATTGAGGGCTGATTTGCCACACAATCCGGAGCCGGGCCCTCGGCTGCTTCTGGTGACCACGCCGATTCTCGCTGATGCGCTTTCGTATGGCATTGATCTAAATAAAGGTGCACTTTTGAACATACATCCGCGTTCCGTTTTGCCGTTCCTTTCCATGCTCTCACGGTTACAATAACATTGGGACCTACGACCAGACACATATTCATGGCTACGCAGTCCATGGTCTCTGAACAGCAATAGTTTTACTTACACCAAGCGCAACTGTCGTACTGCCATTTTGCCCTCTACATCGTTGCACCAGATGTTGCTGAGCACTTTGGACGTTGCAAGGCCTATCGGCTGTTTTCAGCATCGCAGGCAACGTTGCATGGCAAATCACATCGCAGTACAGCGATCATATGCTGTATCACAGGCAGCTGAGGGTGCAGAGCAAGCGGTTAGCAGTGGTGGAGGAGCAATGTTCACAGCACAGCAGAATTATGAAAACATGCGCAGTAACCTGGCTCTCCTCACGGAAAGGTACGTAGCACCTTTATTACAGTCCATGTATGCTTTGTGCTATGCTGCGATCGTGCTGTCGAGCTCTGAGCCTTGATAAGACATGTGTGAAAGGACCTTTTATGTGTGCACAACCTTACAGGCCTTCCTCTGGATACGTTGGCCGCTGGTTCCGTTATCAAGGCCCTTCGCTCTCGAACTTGCAAGCAGATGGGGACATCATCTATGGGTTCAGGTGTGTGATGCAGTGGGAGACGCTTGTACCTTACAAAGCTTATGCCCACTTCATCAGACAACAAGAACCCAGGTCACTCAATCTGCCCACCTGGTGGTGTGTCCAGCCTGGCGCGCTGCTGGGCTTTATCTGTGTGACTGTACAGAAGGGTTGCCTCTCACGCCCTATCACGCCTATTGGGGTTTGTGGTCTATTGAATGCACAGTCAAAATATGCATCATGGTGTGAGCTACAGTTGAGCTTCTCAGGTTTCTTCAGCAGACTGTCAGCACTACCTTACCTCTGTGGCTCAAATAGTGAACTTTCCTTCACGTTGCAGGGAGAAGGATGGCTACACACAGGTGTGGAAGGCCGAGGAAGGTGACTTGGATTCACCTAAGCTGCAGAAGCAGCGTGAGCAGCTACCTCAACTGCAAAAGGACCCATTGCAGTTACAGCTGAAGATGGATGCACTTATTGTTGAGGTCAAGGCCGATACGCCTTTGTTGGAGGTAACATTGAGCTTTCAGTGATGGGTGCCTTGACAGCAGGACAGTCTTCAACACCCATGTCAATGTTGCCGGCTGTCCTTTGGTTGGGATCATGATCAGCAGAAGCTGTTGCTCTGCTTTGAGCAATGGCAACTGCCAGTAGTGGCTCTTGTTCTCTTGCCTTTATGTCAGGATCCCACAGTGCAATCTGCTGCTTACTGTCATCACGCACTCACCATGACTGACCCAGAGTGGCTGACTGTTTGACAGTGTCAGACCTGTTGCACATCTAAGGTACCAGCACATCTTGGAGTGGCTTTTGGACTGTTTTTGTGTAGTGCCTGAAACAACAGCAATCATCCCATACCATCTTACATCCGCAACCGGGCGTGTCGTGCACTGCTGCAAATCTTGGTGTTGACGCCATTTGGAGCCGGTGTATTGATTGTTTGTCACTGCTGTTACTCCTGCAGCCCAGCATCACTGCCACCTTGCACAAGCTCCAGACAGACCCTCACCCTGCTGGTCTGGCCACCGCCATGAAGTTACTTGCTGTCCCTGGCTGGGGAAACGTGGTCATGAATGGTGGTCTGCCACCTGTGGGTGCCAAAGATCTTCCACCGCCTTATCAAACCTGGTTCAACAGGCTTTACCTCAGGGTGAGCAGCCTTCTCAATACTCCCTAGTACTACACGTCACAATAAGAGTGCTTTCTACAGCAGACACATGCTCTGGAGAAAGTCGTATATACTCTTAGCGGTCACCTTGCACTGCTGCAGCAGAGCACACTACATGTTGTGTGTGCTGCTATGGGGCGCAGGTACCTGGAGCAGACGGTGGTAAGCGCTGGAGTGTTATGATGCATTACGACACAGCCACAGGCGACTTCCTCACTCACTATCACAACTTTGAGACAGCTATAAGCCCGGCACCAGATACTCTGGAGCAGGTGTTTACTCCTGGAGCTCATAGAGTCACTCTTCAGCAAGCAGGACTGACTGGCAGGTGAGAATTGTGAACTTGAGGTGCACAGCGAAATTTAGTGGGAACGATGCTATGGCTGCTGCTTGAGGTTGATTGCACTGTGGCTTCTACATTCAGGTGATAGCAAGGATCTCAACCATGTGTTGACGTCAGGGGCTTCTGTTTGGTTGCTGGTCATTCTGCAAGAATGCTGTCACCCAACTGTGTGAACCTGCTTCGGCTGCCCTTCAAGAAAACCCACGACAAAAACTAAGAGCCTGTTGCTCAGCGGATTGACTGCCTCGTTGCGGCGTTGCTGGGGGCTGCAACTGACTTGTACTGTTCTGTCCAGGGCCCTCAACAGTATCAATGATGTCTATACCAAACACAAGCAGCAGCTAGAGGGCAGGTACACGCACATCAGCTATGGCGACAACATGGAGTGCACAATCAGCAGCAGCACCAGTAACAGCAGTGATGCCAGCACATGGGATGCATTTGGTGGTGGACCCAACCCTGTCGAAGTCTGGTATGATTCAGGATGTTACTTTAGGGCACCTAAAACCCTCAACCCTAGCGCTGTGGCTGGTAGGGATGTCATCTTGGAGGCTGGAGTTGTAGTTCCAGTCCCTGACAGCCAAAGTGACACTGGGAGTGGGGATTTGCACCAAGCAGCATCAGGCATTGTGCGATGGATGTTGTGCTACAGTAGCACAGGAGACCGGCGGGTCAAGTGGGCCAGGCATGAGGTTTATTGGCCAAGGGGTGTTAAAGCATAGGTGTGTACAATGTGCGATGTACTTGTTGTGGACCTGTGGATTGCATAAGCCAGTCATGCAGCAAGCAAGCAATCGTCTGGTCATTGAAGGACCAGTCACAGCCAAAGCAGAGAGCAGTAAGTATTAGTTGCTCAGTTCAGCTAGCAGTTTGACCTTGCCTGCACCTCGCATACCACTTACGACCAACCGTTGCACAGAAGCACTCTGCCAACCGTTGGCAAGTTGCCAGGCTGTCCCAAGCTGAAAGGTGTGCCGGCACTCAGTAGAGCCCTGAAATAAGCCACTGGCATCCAAAAAAATCAGGAGGCGATACATTGCACGCCCATGTACCGGTGTACACAAAGAGAAGCCCAGATAGGTCCATGCGACCTTGTGTCACGCTGACGCGAAGAGGGGGTTTCCGAGGTGACTAACCATCAGGCTTGCCCATTCAAGCATACTGTCTGCGTGCGCACGCCATTGTGGAACTGTCGTGCATCAAAGTGTGACCGATATTCTTGCAGGCAAGGAGCTGGAACGGTTCCCACCTTGTCTCGGCATCTCCAAACTTCAAACTTGTCCTTTTTGTCTACTTGCAACTTAATTGAGCTTTGAGTACCTTCCCCTGCCGCTGTTCTGCCATTAGTACGGGGTACACGAAGAAGGTGATCATATGGATGGAACAAACTCTGCCAGATCGGATAGGGGCCCCGCCACAGTCTCTATCAACAGAGCTAGAGCAGCAGCTTTAGCCCTAGCGTTGAACAAGGATAAGGCTATGAGGAGAATGAGTGCGGAGGGCGATCAAGGTGGGAAGACGATTCTGCAGTGTGATTGCTTTCCTGAGCATGATTGCGCACTCTTCAAGGCTCCCCACATCTTGTCTACGAGATGTTGTATATGGAACAAAGTTTGCTACAATGAGGGTTGCACCGTCCTGCACCCAATGAGTCACGTCTTGTGGCCTGGTGGCTGGTTGACAGTCCTTGTGCTGTTGTGATGCTGATGAAAACCCTGCGTCACCCGTCAGAAACCTCCAGCAGCCATTGGGCGACATTACTTCTCAAAAGCACTCAAAGTGTCCATGCGTATTCATATGCTATGCATCAGAGAGGTGGCAGCTTCATTGTCACAGCTGGCACGCATGCATCCATCACTTTTACTGCCTGATATGGCCTCGCATCTTGAAACATATATAAGGTATTAGCCACAGCAGCGACATTGTTTGTCTATACTTGCAGAACAGCAACATCGATATGCCATGCCAATTGTGCCATTTTGTTCATATCATGACCATATAGTGCCTGTCAATGTTCCTGCAGAGCCCCTCCTGCCTTCTGCAGCATCTGGTGCCCAAGGTGGCTCAGCATGGTGGAACCCAAAGAGGGACATCAGCTCCAGCTTACATCTCATCACCAGCAGCTGGCTCAATATCTTGCTGCTCAGTGTCCCCTTTGCTTTCGCTGCTGAGTACCTGCACTGGGGTGCAACAACAGTGTTTCTGCTGGTAAGAGTTGCTGCAGCTCTCACTGGTACTCTACTGATAGATCCCTGCATGCCTGCATATGCCTACATATGCATTCGCATGCTGCTGACATGGTTTTGACTTGGTGAATGACACTTATTGCAGCTGGCACATGTTGCTTTCTTTTGTTCCTGCAAAGGTGTGCAGAGACACCAGCAGTTGCTGTTGACTCTGCTGTCTGTTGAGCATCATGTGAACGCGCTTAACACGGTGCTGTGGGGATATGTTGAATCCACCATGTTGCAGCAGCAAGCCAGCTTATATCTTTGATTTTGAACCTTTCGTTTTCCTGCAGAACCTATGCGGACTGATCCCCCTGGCTTTGCTCCTTGGGGAAGTAACAGAAGACCTTGCACTGCGTCTCGGCGAGACCGTTGGTGGTCTGCTCAATGCAACATTCGGCAACGTTGTGGAGCTTATCCTCAGTATTGCAGCGCTTCAGGCCGGACTGTATGATGTTGTTTCAACAAGTTTGCTGGGCAGCATCCTCAGCAACTTGCTGCTGGTGCTGGGAATGAGCTTCTTTGTAGGAGGCCTGAAGTGAGTGTGCTTGCTAGCTGTTGGCAGTACCAAACACAGAAGACAATGTGATGTTGTGTCTGACATAAGTATGAGCAAGGGAAGGGCAGCCCATGCTGTAGTGCTGCCAAAGGTGTTGAGAGATTCACCATCATAGTGCTCACCCTCCATCCTGTCGATCTCTTGCACATTGAGGTTCACTTGATGTCTTGCTTTGCGGTGTGTATTCACCTGTGTTGCAGCTACAAGATCCAGCACTTTAATGCCGTTGCCAGTCAGACGAGTGGCAGTCTGTTGATGCTCAGCGCCATCAGCATCATCATTCCAACGGCAGCGCAGCAGCTGGGTACAGGCGGCAGTCAGAGTGATGCTACTGGAGTCCTGGCAATGCTGGGGGCTGGTATGGGAGATGATAAGGTGCTGCACTGTTGCGACAATTGTGCAGAAGTGCTGTTGTTGTGTGGGGCTCTTACGCTTGTATGTGTCGCATGTCTACATAGCTTCTGTTGCGGAATCACTTGAGTGCATGTAGGATCAGGCATGCTGTATGTATCACAACAGAGGCTCCGGCTTGGTTCAATACAGAACAAGGAGCGCCAGGCTTGGATTTATCGATAGTTGGAGGAACGCTTTTGTGACACAGCAAAGTACTTTGCTGCAAGGATACCAGGCAACTTCTGCATGCTGACAAATAATGGTTTTGTGCTGCTATGCAGATCTTGCTGCTGAGCAGGTTGACAGCTTTGGCTCTGCTGATAGTTTACTGCAGCTACCTGGTCTTTCAGCTGGGAACACACAAAAGCCTCTTCTCTGGTGTGTATGATTCAACAAGCAGCTCATTGCATACTGCAAGTGCTGTATTGAACAGCATCACACATCAACGTTCTGGCATATCTCTACGTTGAGCAGTTGCTTGCTGCAGGACATTTCACCAAGTCTACGCTTCTATGTTGTATTGTTTCCTTTCATAGCAGCATCTATCTCTAGTTTTGATCAATGCATCACATGCCAACAAACGTTGTGAATAATAGTCTAGCAGGCATCCCAGGCATCCCACAATAAACAGACCTCCTGCATACTCGTAAAAAGGCAGTTCATGCTTCTGCAACCCTAGGCATGACTCTATGCATTCGGCATACTCTCATGTTATCAGCAGTGGCGACCACTGCCAATCTGGGTGTTTTTGTATTCTTCTTTCTTCTGCTGTATCAGGTGAGGGTGAAGGTGAAGCAGAGGATGAGCCTCTGATGACCCTCACAGCAGCGGGACTGTGGTTGGGTGGCATCACTGTGCTGGTGGCATTCCTGAGCGAATTCCTCACTGGAAGCATTGAGGAGGTGAGGGCAGCCACAACAACATGCACACAGGGTTGTTGTAAGGGTTTGCTTATCCATTGCTGCTTTACCCGCTTCGCTCACTCAAGAGACAAGCAAGTTTTTACAACAACTCTGTGTGCTACACAGTCAGAGTGCAAAGACAGCAACAATAGTCAGGACAGTGGCGGCTTCATGAGATACTGCAGTTGAAGGCAGTATGTCATGAAGCTGCCTTCGACTGCAGTGATGCGCAAGGAAACCAGCTTGTAGTCAAGTCTTGAAACATCTGTTGTTGTCAACACGTCAGAAGCTTACTGATCTGTTCAGGAGGGGAACCTTGTCTCCTGTAGCAGAAGGATCAAATATGTGCATAGAGACTGTTGCAATTGTGCAAGGCAAGTGCCGCTGTCATGAATCACCTCAACTGTGCTGCACTGCTGGTCATCATTGGATTTCTTACTCCGTAGGTGTCAAGCCAGTGGGGTCTAAGCCGCAGCTTCCTGGGTTTCATTGTTCTGCCCATTGCTGGAAATGCATGCGAGCACATCACTGCCGTGTTTGTTGCCGCTAAGGACAAGATGGACTTGTCCCTGGGTGTGGCTATTGGGAGCAGCATTCAGGTGAGTGGGGGTCTACAGAGGAAAGCTATTCTCAATCTTTGACTCAGCACTCGATGCTCATGCACTTTTGCCACGTTACTTTCATTGAATCTACAAGTCCAGGACGGCGTCCAATAACAACATGCAGCCTGATGCACCATACGTTGTTGGGTACCATGTCAAAACAGTATTTGTGCAGAAGATTATACACAGAGAAAGCACCTTGGTCATTGCCTTCACTAGTTGATCTTGATCTGCCTTCTCTTTGCTCTGGTCCAGGCCAGAGTAAAATGCCCGGTGAAAGAACAGCCTGCACTGCTGCCCAGCATGACTGCGTTCTGCTGCTGTGTGTGTCTTATGCAGATCGGCTTGTTTGCTGTACCATTTGTGACCATTGTTGGCTGGATTCTGGGCCACCCCTTCAGCCTGGGCTTTGATCCCTTTGCTGCTCTGGTGCTGCTGCTCAGTGTGATGCACAGCGCTCACATGATCAACGATGCTGAGAGTCACTGGTAAGCACAACCTTGTTCATGCACAAGAAAGTGCTTCAGCCGAAATCAATCATGGGGCCTCCCAAGAGGTGTTGAGTGGAGTTTTGTGCTGGGCTGCAGCAGATGAGAACAGTAGTGTTTTCACACTGTTAAGATAGTGTCTGCTTGCCTGTCGAGGCTCCTGGAAAATTGGATTCTTTAGGGCCACAGCGCTGTGGTCACTGTATGTTCTGCGCGTGATACACTAAAAAAAACATACAGCAACCACAGCGCAGTGGCCCCGAAAAGCCAACTTCTCAAGGGACCTAGACAGACAAGCAACTCCTATCATAGGAAAGCCCACCCAGCCTGTCCCGCTGTTGAGGCCTGCTTTGCTAGTAACAATACCATGGAAGGGTCATATATAGCTGGGTATTCACCAGCCTGTATAGCTGCATATATGTAGACGTTTCTGCTGGCCTGCACGCAGCAAGCAATCGTTGCTAAGCAGCACAGACGAGACTGAGATGTGGCATCTGGTCAAGAATCATTCTTAGGCCCTGTATGACTTGGACATTGTACCCCGCTGTTGCAAAGCAAAAGAGCCTTCTGATTGTTGCTTTCACTGCTGTTGTGTGTATTGCAGGTTGGAGGGTGTTCAGCTGATAGTGACGTACTTCATCATTGCTGTAGCATATGCTCTCAGCAGCTGATGCAACTCCTTCTACGTTGCAGCCTATAGCCAACTTCCACCAATTGGTTTGGCTAGCGATAGTCTTATATGCTGCAGCCTTCAAGGCTAGTAAGTATGCAGCACCCAATTCGCTAGCTGAAGGTAAATGCTGTGGGTTCACTTCTCTATTAGTGCTGATTTGACTACACCATATGGGACACATATATGTTATCTTCGAACTTGATGTCCAAGGGGCACGCAAAGATGTTCATATTGTCACCTGCGACGGTGCCCAGGGTCTGTGAGGTGCTTATGGCAAGTCTCTGGGAGGAATGTTGTTGGATTCAAGTGCGTGGACGCGTTTGTGTTGGTTGTGATTCTGCGTTTGGCAATGGCTGTATGACCTTGCATCACGTGCACCACAAGCTCTGAGTTCTCTGGTCGTCGCCCTTCATGTTGCTGTTGGCGCTTGCTGGACAAACAGTCACTATGTGCTAGTGTCCAGCTGGTAAAGTAAATTCTGGCATGACTCCCAACTAGCAGCACCTGATTTCTTTTGCCCTCTTGGTGCAAACTCGTCTATTGGGTGGGATACATTTGAAGCTACAGGGCTGAGCTTTGCATTATAGCCCTGATAATCAGAGAGCTACTTAAACAAAGGAAAGCTATGCATGTGCAAGTAGTAGTGTCTTGCAAAGTTACCTCCTCTGTAGTGCTCCAGTGCAAGGGGTGCTGTGGTGATTTGGCGTGTACTGGCCTATGGGAATCGTGTGGCCCTGCAGTGTGTATCACTCGATCCACTCCTTGGCGCACACTTTACTTGTGGAACATTTGTGCAGAGTACCACAATCAACAGCATTGATCAATCATGATTGATCTGAGTTCATTGGTGAGAACACAAGTACATGGCAGTAGGTTGGCATGGCAAGGCACATGCTGTTTTGGTGTGTATAGTCTGCACGCACTGGCGTATTGATCTGCAGGCTACGTGCTTCTACCTGGGTTTCAATGTGATTGGTGTCAGTCAGAGCTCTTCTGCAATTGAGTGTTCTGGTGAAGGCTTCCTTCTGCTGCTATTCCCATGTTGCTGCATCTGCATCGCTGTCAGGTGACCCAGTGGGCGATCAGTATGGCATTGGCTGAAGTCTCAAATAGCGCCTGTGCCGCAAGTTGCATGTTAGCAGCTGTGCATGTTGCCATGTTGCCAGATAGCAGCCTGCATTCTGTGCAGGCGACATGCCACACACTTGTGAGCTTGGCATCCGCCTGATGAGTCTCCTGCTCTGGTACAGGGTGGGTCTGGCAGCAACCTCATGGTGTTTGGTCGTGGCTGGTGATGGTTGTTTTGGTCAACTAATCATCACCACAGTCTGTTTGCAAGATATACCAGTTTTGTGGCTTCTGATGATCAACATCAATGATGATTTTCAGCAATGAACAGCATCTTCTATGTTGCATGGCTAAGTTTTTCATACCAATGCTTTCTGCGTGTTTGCTATGTTTTCTTATATACCAATGGGTCTTGAAGCTAAGACCAGCGCATTATGTTTTAGTGCAGCTTCTGCGTGCAGCAATGTTGCCTTGAATGTACAAAGTATTCTGTTGTACGACAGTCAGCGTCCTTGCATTTGAGGTCGCGCTGTGGACGGATGAATTGAAATCTGCCTGGCGCCTCGCCAGTCTGCTGTCTTACACATGGTGCCAGGGGGTTCCTTGTGCAGAACACACCATCGCAGGCCACAGCACGACTCGTTTCAACAAGCGCACCATATGCACATCCGTCGTCTGCTGTTACGCACTGACCAGGCTGGCGTTTGGGTCACTGTACCGTTGAAAGCCTTGGACGCCGCGCGTCAAGAGCTACATTGTGCCCAGTGCACGCAGCAAGCACGGTGCTGGACGATGACGAGTGAGCAAGAGATGAGACTACTGCACAAAGGCGGGCTCTCAGACCGGAAGTGTGTAGAGGCGAGGGACGGGTTTGGGGTCTCGAGTGACTGTACGGCAGCAAGGTATCAGCTTGTGAGCCCTCGCCACAAGCATTCTGTGTACAGTATCATACTACTGATGAGCAGACATTTTACAGCCAGATCAGGTCTAATCCAACACATATGACCAAAACAGTGCCATCTCGTTCGCCTTGGCTGCAATAGCGGGGGCTCTGTTTACCTTTGCTGTGTGTGAAAGGATTATTGTGGTACAGAACAAGCTTGCGCAATGGATCAAGAATGGAAATTCGAGTTTGTCAAGGAGCTCGGTAGGGGCTCATTTGGCTCTGTTGTGCTAGCTAGAAATACACGCACTGGGGAACAAGTTGCTATCAAGAAGATGGAGCGGGCTCATTTGCAGAGATACGTTGAAAGTGAAATCCTGAACCACAGCCAGCTGCGGCACCCACACGTTGTACAGTTTCGTGAAGTCTTCCTGAGCCCCCACCACATCAATATCGTGATGGATTATGCTAGTGGGGGCAGCCTTTTCACGTATGTCCAGTCGCGCAATAGGCTACGAGAACCCCTTGCAAGGTTGGTGCAACAGTTCAAAGCTGCAAGGTGTCACGTGCTGCAAGGTCTCACCACGTTGCCCCTACTGCAGGTGGTTCTTCCAGCAGCTCATCCTAGCAGTTGACTACTGTCACAGAAAGGGCGTCGCGAACAGAGACATCAAGCTTGAAAATACGCTGCTACAGGTATTGCAGTGACTCACCGTGTCACATGTCCTCATACTGCTGATAACTGGCTACAGCTGGTATGCTGTCCTTTGTCACAGGAATTTGTGTGATTCGTTCCGTGACGTGGAATGTTTGTGATGTGTGTTTGGTCATGACGAGCACAATAGCTCATGCAGGTCATTACACGGCCACATGGATCTACCCCATCTCTAACAGTCACATGTGAATGCTTACTGTAGATGTCTGCAGATCGAAACACAAGATGCTATGCATCACCTCCGTACTACGGTAGTCATTCACCTAATGCCAGGCCAAAGAGACTGCTGTTTGACTCATGCTTGTCCCTGCGCAGATCATCCCCGGATTGCCACGACCTTTAGTGAAGATCTGTGACTTTGGGTACAGCAAGCACGACAACAGATCAGTTGCACGCAGCAAAGTGGGCACGCTGACCTACATGGCTCCGGAGGTGCTGCAGAGCAAGTCTTATGATGGCAAAACAGCAGATATATGGAGCTGTGGAGTTGTACTGTATACGATGCTGGTGAGTTGCAGGCTGCAAGCGTGTCACCAGGTTGCATTCTAGTGTAGGGCTGACACGGCACAGTAGCGCTATAGCTTGGCTGATCTGTGTTTGCAGTCTCAAAAGATGGGATGTAGCTGAGACACGTGCAAATGCCGTTATCTATTTGTGTTGCTGCGGCAACCCTGCTAGATAGATGCATGCCTGAACTAACCAAGGCTGCCTGCTTCATGCTGCAGGTTGGCCGCTACCCCTTTCAAAGCAATGCCGCTGACGGTGTGGGTCTGGGTCATGAGGTCATGGAAATGTTGAAAAAGATGAAGAACCAAGAATACAACCTGCCAGATGCACTTAACCTCACACCAGGTGTGCTGCTGGGGTCCTTGTACATCGTTCCTGCAGCTGCTGTTTCATTGTGGGTGGACTTGTTGGCTTGCTGTGTACTGCAAGCCTTGTCTATGACACAGAGATGCTGCAGTATGTGGCTGAGCGCCAGGCCCTAGGGGGACCACACCGCAGTGTTTTAGCTGTTATGCCAGCACTCGGTCCAATGTTGAGCGTGTCAGCAATGCATGTATGTGAGGTTGAGTTCCTGATAGCTGTACCCAACAGCAATCGTTTGCTTTGAATATAATGAATGTTGGTATGTGATGCTGACTGCTGCTGTTGCTTGCAGAGTGCAAGAACCTTCTGTGTCAGCTGCTGCACCCTGACAGTGAGAAGCGCATGAAGATGTCCGGCATCATGTCAGACCCCTGGTTTAGGACTGACCTGCCTCCTGATGCCCTCAACATGAATGACAAGTACCTGGCCAACACTCGCACATGCCCACAGAGCGAAGCAGACATCAAGGCCATTGTAGCAGCGGCCACAGAGTACATTACGGGAGACGCCTATATGCAGGATGGGTTGTAGCCAGGTTAAGGTGGGGCATGGAGTGGTTGATGCATTATTTTGTGAGGGTTGCAAGCATCTAAGGCTCCTTGGTTGATGGATGTGGCGACTAGCTGATTGGTTAATATGGGAGGCATGGGTTTGCAAGATTTCAACTAGGTGTAGACTGGGGATTGAGATCCTAGCTGGGTGTTGCCAGGTGTCCTTGCGTTACAGTGTCGGTTGATTGAAGGTGCTTCATAGTCCGTATAGTTCACCATGATGAATACAATCTGACAAGATAACTCAGCAATCCATAGGTCAAGTTCACCAACGTCACTACAGGTTGCCCAACGCCACAGTTGGCTGTTCGTTCTCTCAACACCGTTGCCTTATGTTAGATGCGCACAACTGTTGCAACATCACTTTGCGATATCTGCCAGCAGTCAATGTCAGGTGGTGGTGGAGGACAGGTGTCATCATGCATCATCAGAGATGTCTGCTCAGGTGCTGATTAGAAATGTCCTCTTAAGGTGCTGTATGGTAGTTGGGTGCTGCACACTGTGTGCTACCGACAGGTTTGTGCTCTAACAACAGGTGTGTAGATTTGCATCATCTCCTCGGTATACAGGAAGCTGAGATATCGTATGTTTATATGTGCCTAGCAGCTGCTTGCTTTTTGCTGTGGCATCACGAGTGCAGTAGGAACCCAGCATATGGTATCCATGACATGCTGGGTGGCTGTTACTGGGTGGCTGGGTGTGGTGGGTGGCAACATACCAAGGCTTGGAAACTTTCAGCTTCATGTGTGGGCAGTGATCAACAGTACCCTGCATGTCTGCGCTCTGTGTCGGGGACGCTTGCTTTAGGCATCACAGTTCCCAGCTGCTATGTTTTGTGAGATGCGTAGGACTCGGATGCAACGGACATTCTCTGTTCATGTGCTACTACTGAAGAAGTGTGGTTTTTTGTTTCGGTGTGCATAATTTGTTGTAGGAATCAAGCAAGCTTTTTAGGAGCACTGGTCGCAAGTATGCTGTGTACGTCATGCTGCATCTGCTCCTGATTACTCAACAGACTTGTTTTGGGTGTTTGTCACGGTGCGTCGTCTCAAGTTTTTTCTTTCAAGGTGCAGGGTAAGAACAAGGGTTGCAACCACAGCGTCAACTCAACAGTGGGAAAGGTTTAGTTGCTAGCATTCTCCCCAAGTGGCATACAGTTCGTTTTGCCTTGCAGTTGATTCGCCCAACGGTGTCTCTGCAGTAGTGGCACATTGTAGCTGCACAATGCATCAGGTGGTTCACTGCCTAAAGATCATACGTGGTATGCAGCTTGTGATTTGGACACAGGACCAGGATCGATTGTCTTCTTCTAGGCAGCCACACTGTAGCATACATGCTGGTGTACCAGCGCTGCTGATACAGTCCGGGAGGCTGACGTGCTGGGGTGTTGTCATCTATGTATGTGTCGTGCAAGGCAAGCGCAGACTAGGATTGATACTGATGTGGTTATCCAATGAAGGGTGCCTGCACTGCATATGTCTCGCAATCAGTTGAATAGCCATGTGTTACTTGTTGCATTAGATATGGCGCTGCTGCCTTATGTCTTCTTGTGCGGTATTTGGTTCTTGCCTCCTAGTTAGCAGCACTGTGGTGGTCCCATGACTACACACTTGTTATTGCAGGTGACAGCAGGAGTCGTACATATGAATGAGGTGTAGCATTTGTGGTGTGTCTGAAAAAGCCTGGCACATCGATATGTCTGGCGTGGATGCAGCGTACAGAATCACCTGTTTTACATGTAGCTATAGCCCTTCACTGCTCCTGGATCTCCCGGGTCAGCGTCAGTGGCACCTGGTGTGTGCTGAACACGGTGTGTTTGTGAATTTGTCAATCGACACGTTGTGAGGTGTTTGAATCTCAGTCTAATGTAGACCGTTAATGTAAGGTACACCTGGCATTTGGTTATGACTGGCCAGGCACTGCATGCCATCACGGTACCAGTGGTATGTTGCATCATATCAGTTTCGGCGAGGTTGTACATGTACACATGATGATGTTGCTGTGTAACTCTGTCACTGATGTCTGGGTCCTCACTTGAGTGTGCTTGCAAGGCAATTGCCTTCCTGTCCTCAAGGAGAGCAGTTTCAGTGAGAATGGTGACGGTGTAGATCATACCTTTACCTACAGTACACAGTGGCTCATGCACCTATCTGAATGCACCTACGACAGAAACAATACTGTCATATTTTGCACCGCACGCTCAGATTCAAGCCTCCCCTTGCAAGCCCCTTGTTCAGGGATCGTTGCAGGCAGAAAATCACTCACATGTTTCAGACTCTAATCCCTGAACCGTTGGTGTGTAAGAGATCCCGCTCCTGCAGCAAAGTGAATGCGCTGCTTGCTGATGCAGACGAGCAATTGCTGCTCTTGCTGTTGTGTGTAGCCAACCAACAGATCACAAGATGACTGCTCCATATCACTCTGTACGATACTGGCAGCAGCACTGCAACAATACCCCAGCGGATGCGCTGTCCTCTCGCAATTTTGTGCCACACAAAGAGATTCACCTCTATGACAAAGCATGCTCGCGACCATAAGACATGGCCAATAGAAGTACACAAGCTGATACCATGTCTTGCATGACGGGTGGTGTGATGAAAGCTCGTCTTCTATGCAGCACTCCTTGCTGCTGCAGCAGATCGAGATGACACGACAGTCAGCCACAGCGTTGCGTGCCTTGTGTTTGCACATTTGTGAGAGAAAGAACCTGCTTTCATATCTGACCACAACAATACACATGCTGACGGCCAAAATTACACCCCCCAGTTAGCTTTCATTCCTCACCATCCATAGCGGGGACAAGCGGGGACAATCACAATGTCAAGTCACTTTAATACAGACCATAGGCAATGATACCAATTTTGGCAACT
>LWCB01015772.1:0-13822 GCA_001630525.1 Coelastrella sp. M60 | reverse complement strand
ATTTCCAGTATGAAGTTCATGCACTTCAACGGGAGGATAGTAGTGATCCCAACAGCCAGATCGCTAGCTTGTGTGCATCCACCATATCTGCTTCCCCATTACCCTTCAATGACCTCTGGCCTGTTGATGAACTGCAGTATTGCTTTGCACATGTTAAGAGCTTACATGCGCAGGCCATACAGACTGCTGTGTGAAATGTTGCAGTGACAGCAGCTCCATCCAGGTATCAGTGCACTCCTGGAGCTGCTGCAATGTCAGCAGATGCACGGGGACTGATGCTAATGAGCCTGGCTTAGTGCAGCTTTAGCAGCAGCAATACACAAGACACACGTAGATGCAGCTGCAATGACAGAGTGGGCTGCATCTGTTGATGCACTAGAGCTTCTGCAGCAGCAATGCGAACATGCGTGAGTGTGGGTCTCATCATGATGGGTAATGATACAGTCCAAGGGTCCTGCAACACTTTGCTCATATGCAGCTGAACGAAGTCACAGAGGCCTCTATTCTTCAATATCTCCGTGTAAAGCATACTATGCTGGTAGGATAGGATCTATGCATATGCAAGGACTTTCACCAGCAGCTGTTGGGGACTATTCATAGCAGCACATCACATTGCTTCACAGCTGCTCATAATCGGCTGCAGCAGGTGGCCCTTCCAACACTGCATACTTCGAAGGACAGTCTGCTAATGCTGCCTGATCAACTGCTGATGATGTTGTGGGTTGGGTGATTGACTGCAGCTGCTCTGCTTTGACAGAGTTTGAGGACAGTCATATATCACATTGTTGCAGGAGTCCACCAGGATGGAGTTTGTCTCATGCCAAATTTCTACCTGCTTGTGCTTGCTGTTCTGCCGTTCTGGTTTTGGTGCAGCATATGCATTGGCGCTCTGTACACAACCTGCTGCATGCCAAGACTAATGCTGCCCTTTTTGGGGCCCGCAGGCCTTATTTTGGTATCTGACCGGACACATCAGCATCATGATCTTGCGCACTAGCAGATTTGAACGAGAAGGCCATTCCACATGTACGAAGCGGCGGTACGACAGCTAACAGTGCGAAGCAATGTCTAACCGCGTTCCTGATTGAGTGGACATCACACTCATATGTGTTTGTAAATCTTACTGTCGTAACTGCATCTGCGTGCATCGTATTTGGAGGTCGCCGTGGTATCTGCTGCACCACCTGATTGCGATGCCTCGCTTTGCCTGCTGATTGTGGCAGCCACCGTCTGTGCTGCCTTGTACCCAAGTTGGAATGACGCAGTAATTGCTGCTACATTGGTTGAGATCAAGATGGAGGAGCACCAGCAACACCCCTCCTTGCAAACGCAGTTGGACCCACAGCATCTGGCACCGATGCTGCTAGTACAGAACATGATGAGGTTGATCAAACACCTGAGGCTTCCAGTAATACTGAAGGTGAGAGTAGGAGGTCGCTAGCGTCTTCTTGAGGACGCCAAGTACACAAGCAGCTCACCTTGGCCTTCTTGGCAGCAGTGGCAACAGCATCTGCCAACTGCACTCCCCTCAGCATGCCGAGTGTTATCAAGGCTGATCCTCAGAAGAAGGTAGTATGGGCTTGCGATAGCTTCCTAGTCATGCGTTGGCAACCATGCAGGACGGGCACAGCTGGCTGCAACTGCACATCTCTACTGAGAGTGCAAGATGCAAGGGTAACAATGCATGCTTCTGTTCACAGGTCAGCAGACTGTGCCATGAAGTAGGACAGCAGACACATGGTACCAGCAGTAGTCAGCAGGACAAGGTGCAGCTGGCAGTGGTGGTGCACGTCCTGTATGACTACGCTTTCAGAAAGTACTTGCAGTACTGCTCAGCTTCTGACCTTCTGCTCCTTAGAGGACTGCTGCTGAAGGTGGGTTTTGTTTTGGGGTGGATACTTATCTGTTGCAAAGGGCGACAGCTGGTAGAGCAACGCCGACTTTAGACAAGTGCTAAAGCAGGGCTTGCTTGCTTCCTTCAGTCTGCAATCATCTCTGCACAAATGCAAATGAGGAACCTCCCACAAGCCTGGTTACCTTCCAAGCAGCTCCTTCCTTGATCATGTGTTCAGGTTGAGGTTGATGCTGCCTACCAAAGCATCAAGTCTGTCAGTGTGCAGCAAGCATTTCTGCCCAAGTTTGAGAACGAGATGGAGGACAGCAAAGTTGCGGCTGCAATTGTCCAAGAAGCAAATATCAGGTATCAACAGCCTGCTCCTGCCACTCATCACAAGCCTGTACGGGGGGAAAGAGCCAGCGAATGACACCATTTGAAGGTTTGCTGCTCTGCTCTATGTGTTGCCTGCAGCAGCAGTCTCCAAGGTGTCTGAAAACACTAGCCACCCTTAAGAACCTGCTGCAATGTTGCAGTTGCTTCAAGCTTCTCTGTTGTCACTCTCCACAACGCCTACAATGCTGCTGACCCTCTGCCCGCCTTCTTGCAGGCCTATGTTGATAACCATCAAGCACAGTGGATCCCTGGTAACTCTCTCTGGTGCAGGATTTGCATCAAAGAACTCTGTCAACAATGAGTTCACTGCAGGAGCAGCTCTCTTGCTGCAGACTCACTATCAGCGGCTCCTGGGGCAGGAGGAGGGCCTCCAGAGGCTGAAAGGCTTCATGAAAGCTCTGCAGGAACAGAGTCTGGCAGTTAGCTTCGAAATGGTTACTGGTAGGCCATGAACAGCTCTAGCATGTGCCGTTTCATGTGGCCTGTATGCCACATGCTGCGCCCCTGCACAACATGCCCCTTCTCTGCAAGACTTTCCTACTTGCTTAGCGCATGAAGGAACCACCACCTCACTCGTACCAATATCCTGCAACACTACATGATGCCCATGCTCTGTTGAGGTGGCCTCATGTATGTTCAGTGTGGTGCATGCAGGCTCTCATGGCCATCATGGTCAACTGCCCCAAGGAGAATATCTCGTCACCACTTCAGCACACACCTCTAGCCCCTCTGGCCAGCCATCCTTCTTGCCCTGGAAGCAGTTCCTATCGTTCTGCCTTGAATGGAACCTACCCCTCAACGACACTTGGCTCCTGCAGGGCCAAGCAGCTGCAGGAGCTGCAAGAGAGCTTCTAGATCATCAGGCATTGTCCGGTTGCACAACTGGTGAAGCCATGCAGCAGTTGCATGCTCTAGTACAGCCGCAGGATGCTGGACCAACTGGTCAAACTGCAGCAGAGAATGTCTGCTTGTACTTTCCAGGGACTTACCCACATGATGAATGGCAAGGGTCAAGGCTTGAGGGGCTCGTTGTGGGTCAGGGGCAGCCAATACAGAGCCAGGAGGTCCTGCAGGAGCTGTTGATGATGACAGCAGAAATGGCGAAGCAGGTTATTCGGCTTGAAAGTGTACAGCAGGAGCTGAGGAAGCCGTACCAGCAGGAGCTGCATGCAGCAGGTTGGTGGAGAAGTAGCAGATGCTGTACCATGCTGTTGGTGCGAGTCAGGTTTGCATTGACTCAAGTACCTATTCTTTTGTATAGCCTGGGTATTGCATTTGGCAATCATGAGCACATGTCATTGTCTGGTTGCTGTATAGGTGGTGATGTTGCTGCAGCTCAAGCTGCAGTACTACGCACATGCAGCTGTTGGCTACCTGCTGTCGGTTATGACCCAGTTGATGTGAAGCACAGGCAAGCAGCAGCTGGCATGACAGATAACTTAACAGCATCATGCAGGCTGATCCAATCTCTAGCTCCTGTGCATGTAGGTCATCATTGGTGTGCGGCCCATGCGGCAAGACTGCGGCCAAATGCCCTGTCTTCTACTGCTGCAGTTCGGATTTCTGACACTGCCAAAGCAGCAATGTGCATGTGGGACGAATGCAACCAACAAGTGCAGCATTCTATACAGCTTTTTTGCACCATCTGGCCTGCATAAACGCTATGTGGTACGATTGCTTTCCGCAGATTGAACAAGGGGGACTGCTTTGTTGCCAGGTGACAAATTGGCCATGTACAACCTATGCTATGTTGCCACATGCAGGAATGTCCTTGTTGATCTCCTGGAGTCTTGCCCTGTTCATTTGACGAGCAACATAGCTCTGCACTTGCCGGACGGACAAACCATATATTCTCGGGCTGCATTGGAGACATTGCCTCCCGAAGAGCTTCAGAAGCTGCTCCAGGACAAGCAAGCACAACCTGGTGATGCTACTGCTGCACTTCAGGGTATGCTGATCCCTGCTTTACCCTTGACGTTTGGTTGTGAAGGACTGGGGCAGTGGATTCAATTCAGGAGCTGCATATGCATGGCGCCAGTGTCAATTGCGCACTGCTATGTGCCCTGTGGCGTGTGGTTGACTGCTGCAACCTTGATCTCCAAGTACAGGTGATCACCAAAGGTAGACCTCCTCTGTGTGTGCTGTCCTGCAGAGTCCCCCAATGTCCTGCAGGCTATGCTGGCGCTGTCAGGCCCTCAAAGTACTACTCAGGCCGGTCTGCGCTACAAGAAGAAGATGCTGATGTGGGGAGACAAAGAAGTCGGCTACATGATGATGACCATGGGTATACGAAATGGACTAACAGCACTGAGGCTTGGTGAGAGATCATACCTTACTGCTTTGGCGGCTACAGCACGCCATACCTGGGGGTTACCTGAGGCTCTAGTAGGCAAGGTAAGCAAACGGTAATGCAGCAGTGTGTATGCACAGTACAATGGGCACACCCTTGACCTGCAACGCATAGGAGTATCTGACAAATGCCTTGCTAGGCTCACTGTCCAGTATCTGCTCTTGGTCTGACACGTGATCTTTTGCCCAGTGTACCAGGAGTGAGCGATAACCAATGAGCAAGGTATTGGTTCTCTCAAACGGGCAAGTTGCTTCATGTATCTTTTACAGTCGAGCGACGGCCTTGACTTCATGCTGGTTCCAGCATATGCTGGTGCTCAACAGCGCCAGATTGAACAGTTGAGCTGTCCGACAAACAAACCTGCATTGAGGAGTCTCCCTATCGTCTGTACTAACCAGGTTGTATACTTTGGTCGCTGCTGGACCCGCTGGATTGCCTGTCATGGTGGAGTGACCTCAGTCAACAGTGACACCTACCTTGATGCAGCTGAGCCCTTTGTGAGGGATTTCTTGGCAGGGTTGGCCGATGCAGGAGGGGAGCAACGACCAGCAGGGGCGTTCCAGGGTGTTGTTGTGGCTCTGGATGCTTCTGAGAGGTTTGTGCAGCAGGTAGGGCATTCCTGTACTGCTCGAAGTCGTCCTGAAGGTTTTCTTGAGGCGTAGATGTGTAGTCTCCTGCATCTGACACATCAAATGTACTTTGAAAGTCTTTTAGTTGACCCCACATGCGGTGTTTTGATGTGGGGTTTTCTCTGTTAAAGGGTTATGGCTGTTGAGCTAGCTGCTAGCGCTAGCTAGTTCGCATGGAATACATCGTTATGTGCCCAGCAGCTCTGCATGTTGCGCCGCCCTGCAATCCGACTAGAGCAATCAAGCTGCAGGACAATTCAACAAAGTCTGTACTATGGTGAACACAGCTGACATGCTTGGATACACAACTCCAATACACAATAGATCAGCAGTTTGAACTTTCACTGCTGTTATGCATCTGAATACAGCCCTTGCATGCTGTTGCTGCTGATGTAGACCTGTCACCTGGCAATAGGTACATGACTGGTCAATGTCGGGATGATGCATTGATCTGTTGTTTATGCGCATGTTTCTGCAGCTTCAGAAGGCCATGCACCTACAGCACTTGTTGCAACCCAACAGTGGTGACCTGGTGTTTTCCAAGTCTCTGGTGCAAGAGGGAACGTGCCTGTGGCTGCCGCCTGATAACAACAAAGCTCTGAAGAAGAACAAGTCGTTGGTAGAGTTCCTGAAAGCGGCTGGACCCTACGTGTACTACATCGAGCAGCCAGTAAGAGGTGAGCTACCTGTATTCGCAACAGCTGCAATGCTGCTGTTGGTAGGCACCACACATGCATGAAGCTTCTGTGCAGAGGTGTTCATTGAACATTCGTGAGCTATCTTTGCGGTGGGAGCTTGTGGGTGTCTAGAATAGAGATGTCCATGCCACAGCAGCAGGGGAGGTGATCCATGTCCGGTGCAGATGGTGTTGCTGTTCCCCCCAATCATCTGCCTTGTTTTGTTGGTTGTGAAACCTGCAGTTCCCAGAAGTGCTGGAGAGAATCAGGCGAAGCGCATAGCTGGTCAGCACCGCAGTAAAGTGTATGAGATAAGGAAGCTGCTGACTGACAACGGGCTACTCACAGAAGAACAGCTAGAACAGCGTACAGTACTTCTACCTCAGCTGCTGGCCACAGCATCAGCTGTACCAGCAGCTTCTGGTAAACAGGTGTCCAAGCAAGTGGCAGAAGGGTTGAAGACTACTGCAGAAGAACTAGATGAAGAGGAGGACTACGAGGCGACTGGTGATCACTTTGCTGCTGCAGTTCAGTCTGTGGTGCAGAGGTTTGGGGGTGGCAGTCCTCCAGCAAAGCAGGATCCAGCTGTTATAACGTGCTTTGTGACAATACCAGGTGTGTACGTTGGATCAATAGTATCAGTTTCTTGCCTTAAAGTGGTTTACACTGGTGCTTTGACGTCAGCAAGCCTGCACAACCAAGGATGTCTGGTCAGGCCTTTGATACAGTTTGCTTTCTGTCCATCAGTATCGTCCATCACATGTGCGATCACAGTGGGACCTGTTGTTGTCCATTTTCTCGCTTGTTTTGCTAGGTATTGGCAAGTCTGCCCTATTGACCAGGATTGGTGCATCTGCAGCAGACAGCAGCAGCAGCAATGGTAGCACCACTTCTGGATCTAGTGAAGTATCTATTTCAATGCTAAATGGAGACATCATGAGGGCCAAGCAAGGTATCACTGGCATGAGGTACTGGCATCAGGTAAGAACTTTCTTGCAACACGAGGACTACTTGCCCACATTAGTCATGTCTCGTAGGACAGATTGCAGTAGCAAAGCAAGGTCCATAAGCCTCTCGTTGGCTCCTGATTTGGACCCACTGGGCGGGGTTCAATCCCCCTAGGTCATACTGTGTTCATTGTTTCCCAGCTGGGACAGCATCACAGCACAAGTGGGCTGTAGGGCTCGCATGGCCTGTGAACACTTCAGCTTACTTGTGCTGTGATGCTTCCCCAGCCAGGAATCTGTGAACACAGTATGACAAGCGGCTGTTGATGGTATGTCTCATGCTTTGGTTGCGTACACTTACCAGTGCATGCACAACACCAATGGCCATGCTACCGTAACCCGGAGAACGGGTCCCCCTGATGTGTGCAAATGTAGTTTTGGTATGCGTGCACATCTGAATTCTGCACCAAAATCACCTGTGCACACACATCACGAGGACATGTTCTCAGGGAAAATGGGCATTGCCAGTGGTTCCGTGTATATACCGCAAAGTGTACGCAACAAAGACGCTGCGACTGGCCCTCACTTTCAGGGACTCATCTATGTCACTGCTGCTGCTGCTGCTGCGACCACCTCTGCAGGTATCAGGAGCTGCTGACAGCTGCCAAGGTGGCAATCACTGTATGTTGGTGCTTGCTGATAAGAACCTGGTACCTGCACCTCGGGATAACATACAGCGGGTCTCAGACATCATCAGAAAGTCTGGTAGGTCATGTTGACTCGGGTCAGCATGTGCAGGAGTGGTTTCGGTCGTCCTTAGAGGACCAGAAGCACACCTAGGAGTTGACTCTTATAACGTGGGCAAACTCTCTGATATCAGAGAGTTTGCCCATATATATCACTTCATTATTGCTGTGTAGTGTAGTCTGAGCAATCAAGGAGCGGTTTTAGGCCCACCTAGTTTCTCAGCTGTAGTGCTGTACATCACATCACAGCAGCTGCACTTCATAGAATGCCACTGCAGCCACTGCTTGTTCCTTCCCGCGGCCAGCATGTACTGCTGTATGCCAAATGCATTGCTGTGTACACACGGCATGTGCTGTGGTGCTGCCCTGTCCTTTGCTCCATTACATCTCTTGTTGTCTGCCTTGCATCAGAGAGTCATTGCATGCTGCAGGAGGTAATATCTTCAAGAATAGAATTGGATCCAATTTCTGCTGTGCTGACAATGCTGTGTTCGGTGTATTCGATGCGCCTGTCTGCAGGTGCAACTACTGTAGCAGTACTGCCAACTTGCTCAGTACGATCAGTTGCCCACGATGTCTCTACAGCCAATGCCAACCAGGCTGACCTAGCACTGGATCATCATCAGCAGCAGCAGCAGCACGTGTTTGAGCTGCCGTTTCCTCTTGAGCTAGTGGCACTATGTATGTTGAGAGTCTTGCAGCGGCAGTCGCATGAAGGGGGGCTTGATGCCAATAGCAAGCATGCTATGAGTGAGTGCACATGCAAGCTGCATAATGTTATGTGTTACCCCCATGATCAACTTATTGGCTCTGACGGGGTGCCTTAATGACGGGGCATACATGTGTGTGTTGTAGATTACCACTGTGACCTTGGCGCTGTAGTTTCTTGCCATGGCCATATGACCATGCTGCATCTGTATTCTTTCATTGACCACACTGAGTGCGTGTCTCATACTCTGTGGCATTGTGCAAGCATACTGTGCAAGGATACTGGTGTGCGTGATTCCCAGATCCTTTGCTGCTATCACTGCCTACTACAAGTGGCAGAGCTATCAACCATACCATTATATGCAAACTACCCATCTGCCACAGCAATATTGCCATCTACCACGTCAAATACCTGTTGTGTGCATGTGCAGGTATAGTCATGCAGTTTGCGTCCTACTTCCGAGGACTCCGTGCGAATCAGCTGAAGCAGCAGCTGCAGGGCTGTTTTGATCATGTGATTGAGCTGCCAGTAGCAGCAATAGGAGTAGACCAACAAGTAAGTCCCTTATGCCTTGTTTAGGTATTCTTGCTGTATGTGCAACGTTGTTTATGGGCAAGGCTCAACCTTCCCGGCACTGTTCAAAGCAAACTTGCTAAGTAGGACTGTCTTTCCTGCTAGATTGCTACAGGTGTCTGCTGTCGAGTTTTGAGTTTGAAAATTACATGAGTAACTTCAGCCATTTGACGAGCCAAGGACAGGCTCGTTGGGCAAGGAAACCACACTCTTTTAATGTGTCAATTTGCTTCACCTCCTCAGGGCTGCCTGTCTTACTGCTCAGGTGCCTGCTGAGGTCCTGAACCACATATCAGATGGAGTGACCCTGATGATGTCATCGCCAAATAGTGATCCGCCACTGCCACCGGATTGGGAGTCCAAGATGTGTCAGTTGCTGCAAGATTCAGCAACACAAGCAGCAATCTCAGCCATTGCACTGCCCCTACAGGATTGTGTGGTGCAGCTACGTAGTCAAATTGCTGCAGTGATTGACAGCAGCAGACAAGCAGCAGCAGCAGCAGCTTCAGAAGGACAGCAGGGTGGTGGAGGCAATGATGCTGATGCAGCCGTGGCGTTGAGTGCAGGGGTTGGAAGTACTGGTGTGAGTGGAACATTAGGAGAGTTGAGCATTGGGGCGTCAAGTTCAGCAGCAGAAGCAGCAGTAGCTGGGGGACCTAGTGTGAGGTATATAGCTGTAGCAGTTGATGATGACGATGAGCCCAGACAGCAGATTCAACAGCTGTTGAACAGTGCAGCAGTGAATAAACCACAGCAGCAGCCTCAGCAGCAGCAGCAGTCTTTAGTAGGCGGTGTGCAACAGCAGCAACAAGCCATCAAGGTAAGAGCACAGGCATCCCAACAGAGCACATGCAGACAACCCTAATTTGAGCTGGTGGACCCCAGCATCATTCACCAGCTGCTACTGATGATACAGCCACAACTTCTATTGCTGCTTGTTGCTAAGTTTGTACTATCGGATGATATTGCACTACATGAAGTCAGCAACTGAAACAGGGGACATGCTGATCTGCACGTGTCTTCTTTAGTTGATGCATTTGTCAAGGCCCTCACTGTTGTCCTTGTGACTGCAGTGTGAGCTTCATGTCACACTCTGGCATGCTGACAGTACATCATCCCACGAAGCAGCGGCGGCAGCAGCAGCAGTGCAGCAGCGTGATGCCTTGCTAGCTGTTGCTGGTCAACAGGTGCAGATGCAACTGGTGGCTCTGGACATCAGCCCAGAGGTCACTGCAGCTCAGGTGTGAACGAATGTGCCCCCTAATTTGGTGTGCTTGCTTTCTTCTTGATCATCAAGATGAATGTACAATCTCTTGCTTTCTCGCATGCATGCGCCTCACTTGAGAAGTTGTTTGTATATGATCCCCATAGATCATAACAGGATACTCAAGCTTTACCCTGCAACAGCATGCATGGAGATCTCCATCCTCTAGCTGGTATTGCCGCTTGTGTGATCAGGAATCTTCTGAACATAATGGTGTTGAAGTAGCATTGAAATTCCTTCTCCTGCAGACAAGTCTGGCTGCTTGCAATTTATGTTAAATGTCCAGGACGTGAGTTGCTGCCGTAAGTGTATATACCTTTGATCATATCTCTTCCTTACTTCATTGCAGGTTGAACTCCTGCATGGCCCTGATGCTGTTGTGACACAATGGCAGCAATTGCCCTACCCACATATGACACTGACAGTAGCAGAGGGCTACAAAGCAGTAGACAGCAACCACCTGCCAAGCCGTGTCGCTGATGAAGCTGATGTTGCTTATAGAGTCCCGCTGAGGGAGCCGTTATTGATTAGCGGCCAGGTGCTGCAGTATGAATGAAATTCATCACTGCAGTTGAACTGCAGTGTCACACGGGTGACATCCCGGCTTGTTGCTCATGGGCAGCTGGTCGACCAGCTTGACGTCAAGCACCGTGCAATGATTGGCAGAATACATCCCTAGTGTAACACTTGTACTAGAGGGATTCGACTGATTGAACTGACATTGTGCATCATCAGGCTCTACATCATGTACAGTGTGTGTCCATGTTTCTTATGCCGCAACTTACAGACAGGGTACTGATCATGAAGACAGGGTATTCATCAATACCACACGGTGTAGCAGCACAGTTTGAGCCTCCAGTGGAGCACCACATGAGAACCAGTGACTTGTGGGCTGTGCTGCTGGAGACCCTATAGGTCTGTTGACCACCTAGTCTTGACCACATGACCGGTTTCTCACGGTTTTACTCACAGGCTGTAGAGCACTGAACAGTGAACTGTGAACACTGAAACACTGAAGTTAGAGAGCGAAAAACAACACCTGCCGGCTGCCATGGCGCACAAGTTCAACCAATATGTCCGCTGGTTATGACTAAAAAGTTGCAATGTCGTAGTGAGACTGCCTCTCCCAGGATCAATTCAACTTCTTCTTAATCAAGCCTTGCATCATATCTAAGCTGTTTCCATCAGGAGTCAACTCATACTCCTGACCTGCAGCATCTACTGCTAACAGAAACCCGTAAGGACTCAACCCCACGATAGTCAATGTCACCCGCTGCTGCATTGCTGACCCACCAGGGCCTGCCATGCCAGCTGCTGCTGCTGCTGCTGCATCTTCAGCCAGCTCCACCTGCTGATTGCTGTGCATCCAGCTGGAAAGATACATAGGCTTCAGCGGACCAAAGCCTTGAGCTTGAAAGGTATTGAAGCAGGTTTCTAGATGGTAAAGGACGCTCGCGAGTAGCTGCTCTTTGCATACTTCATGGACATCTGCTGTTGCTGCTGGCTGCTGCTGCTGCTGGAGTCCGCCTGTGATGATATCGTTCAAACATGTGGTGGGTTGACTGTTACTAACGTTAAGTCCGATGCCTGTTAACACACAAAACTGATCAGATGACCAGGTGGTGTGTATGAGAGCTCCGCCTATCTTGACACCTTTGTAGTAGATGTCATTGGGCCATTTGATCTGGACATCCAGACCACCCTACAAGCCACAACACCATCAACATCGTCAGCGGCGAGGAGGACGACGTGTCGTCGGCAGAGCTTGTGCCACATGTGTCACCTGCAAGCTGTTCATTGGTGTGCTATGAAAACTCCACTCCAGGCAGATTAGATAATCAAGAACAGCAAAGCTGTCACGGCTGCTAACATGACGCTGCTTCTGGTAAATTGCTGAGCATACAGTCACCAGGCAATGAGCTTTCTTCGAGTGGTATGCAGTAGAGAGGCAAACCCGCCAATAGTATCACCTGAATGAGATGCTTTGTTGCCTCTTTGATGCCCTGCACTACTGCTAGACAGACCACATAGTTGATGAAGGGGGCTTGAGCGCCAGGTACCTGTGTGACCAAGTGCAACAGAGACCAGCAGCAGCAGGTGAAGGAGTAGTGACAAAGTGCACGGGAGGCATGCCAGAGCACTCCAAGTGGTCAATGACGCACTACTGCTGCTGTTTGTTGTGTAGGGGCCATCACCCAGACGTGACTCTGACTGTGTACTGCAGCTGCTTGGGTACTGCTGTAGTGGACCTGGTGGACTGGTGCTATCAAAATTGTGTTGGATTAGCAAATGACTGTGATGCATTTACAAGACGTTTGTAGCACATCTCGCACCTTGAGCCTTCTAAGTGCAGTAAACATCAGGCATCCATCTGGGCTGGTCCAGACATTGCCCCCCCTGCCCTTGCCCTTGGTCTGTTGATCCGCCACTAGCACTGCGCCTTCTGGTAATACTGCTGAATGAGCCCTCATGAACTCCTGAGTTGAGGGAATGCTGGGGGTCGTCATGAGGACGTGGCCCATCTGAGCAGATCGCAGATGCTGGAAGAATGTGGCTGCATCAAACCTGCTGCTGCTGCTGGTGGTAGTGGTGGTGGTGCTGCTGTCTTCTTTTGATGTTGGGGTTGCTGCTTGTTGTTGCCCGGTTACTGTAATGTTGACATCGCTGTTTTCGTTCTGTAGACAGGCAATCTCTGTTAGGTAC
Source organism: Coelastrella sp. M60 (assembly GCA_001630525.1). NCBI lineage: Eukaryota > Viridiplantae > Chlorophyta > Chlorophyceae > Sphaeropleales > Scenedesmaceae > Coelastrella > Coelastrella sp. M60. The sequence continues at coordinate 994 of LWCB01015772.1, read as the reverse complement.
ATGGTAAAACTGAAGGTCTAGAATTGTATACAGCAGCATGAAGTGGCTTCTTGGTGTGCTGCTTCTGCATGTGCTTACCAGCGCTGGTGGTGCCTGTGTTGTCTAGAAATGATGCAGTCACTGTATGCATGTATAGCTGTCCTCACCAGGCGGAATGTACGCTCAAAGTCCCGTTGCACAGCTTCTGACTGAAATGAAACAGCAATCTGTGTGGCAGTACACATGGTCTTCAGGTTCAGGAGCCTCTGCTGTGTCTTATTAATTAGCCCAGTCGATGATAACCACGGCCCAGATGCCTTTGTCAGTTGCTGCGCCAGCATGCCCAAGAGCACATCACAAGGAGTACCCAATTCCTCACTGTTGCAGCAGACGACTATGGGTTGCAGGGGCAAGCATGCAGCAGCGCTGGAAGCGTGAGATGCGCACAGAAGATCACGTAGCAACAGAGGACAAAGTGAAGGTATTAGCACTTCAGGCAGTGGAGTGGATTGCCTTTGGGCGGGAAGGATACGTCAAGTAACGAGGTGTCACTGTGTCACGTCGTAGGTCAGGTAAAGGCGCGCGCATGCGGGATGACCGGCTTTCACTGGTCTGTATATCTTCAATGCTTGTGTCTTTGCAAAGACTTACTGTGCAGGTCACTGCACGAATAACTTGGCGCAGTGACTAGTGCTGACTGCTAAGCGAACGGTCCTTGTTGCGACGTACGCCTTTGGACCCTAGTGATATACTCTTACGTGACTATCGTTTGCATGGGAGTCTGGCACGCTGTGCGTGGTTGTTGACAAAGGACTTGGCGGTGTGCTGGCAAATACGTTCAAGTTCAGCAGGTACAGCTGCACAGCTGGCTGCAGCGTTTGTTGTTATTACTGTAGTAGTGGTGGTGGCAACCTGAAGAATCTGTAATTGTTGTTATGTCCAAACGTCTCCGTGAGTTGCCTTCGTACTGCGCGTGTTGATGCAGGCTGTTGACCAGGAGACCATCTGCCGATAT